>PRKT01001511.1:41772-74282 GCA_003671525.1 Saccostrea glomerata
CCCCCCCCCCCCCCCCCCCCTTAATGTACTTTAATATAACTTCTGACTTGATAGCAAATACTAGAATATAGTTTGTGCCATCAATAACTTATCAAGGAGATTCTTTTTTCAAAAAAGGTCCCCTTCCGGATTGCGTAATGTGTCTCCGTAATTCGAATGTTTTCATTTTCTGTTTACGATGTATCGGAATGTTTAAGCTAACACCTCAACAAATTAATTCTAAAGCGTCTCTGTTTTACAGGACCCTATTACTGCGGTGTTGGATCCAACAAAGTCTTTGGAAGGGACATTGTAGAAGCGCACTACAGAGCTTGCCTGTACGCAGGCATCAAAATAGCTGGCTGTAACGCCGAGGTCATGCCAGGACAGGTAGGTCAAAGGGAAATAGGTCAAAGTGAAATATTTATATATTTATCTTATCAAGGCATACAAACGTAGTTCGTCTATATAATCATATATGTTAAAAGTTCACTGATAAATAAATTCGGATGTCGGGTTCAATAGTCTAAGGTATTGTTACATGTTCATCACGTGTGACATGGATTTCCTCTCGATTCCCTTTTTAGCTCATCTGAGCCGGCGTCTCAGTTGAGCTTTTCTGATCTGTATTTTTTAACAAAATTTGTTATAAATTTTTCCTTAGCGAAAGGGAATTTGTTACGCCCACTTTTCTTTTGGGAAAGTATAGTTATAGAAAACATTCATGATTGGCTATACATTGCATGGGTATTTGGAATTCTTATCAACAACCACTTGAGCCCTGTTTTGTCTTTTGTTTTATGGAAAACACCATGTGCTTTTTCATTCCATTTATTAACAACTAAAAAAACTAACTTTAACAACAAAAGAGTTCCAATCACATTTTAGATAAGTCGTACATAATGTAACATCTCCCCCCTTAAAAAAAAATAGTGTAATTCACTCAATTACTTAAAGAAAGAGAATACTTGATTATATAAATCATTGAAATCAATGAACATCACATAGCATTAATGAAGCAGTTTTTTCACTATTTGGTCTAAATTTCAGAACACAAATTGGAAATGTCTTTGACTAGACTCATAAATGACTAGATATATACATGTAATCTATGCATGCAAAAGTGTCTACAGTTATTTAACATTCCTCAATGAGTCTTTTCGGAGGGCCACATTGTCTCCTAGGACGCACTGTTTCACAATTTTGATCATCACGCGTTCGGATATTTTCGTCTCCAGTCGCTTCTACTTCATGATCACTCGGTTCTGGTTCATTGCGCAGATAACTGGTCGGATTTTCGCAAGTCTTTAGAATGTCTTTTCGATTTCTGCGATATTCTGCATTTCCGGTTGACACAATATATGATCTTGGATCGATTTTGTTTTTGGATTGTTCCACGCTCAGTCCATGCTGTATCGTCCGGATTCCTTAATCTGACCACGTCTCCTTCCTCTAATTTTGGTAATTGATGAGTTGATCTGTCGTAGTAATACTTTTGTCTCCCTTGACTAGCTTTTCTCTGTTTGATGACATCTTCTCTGTTAGAGGTATAAAGATGTTCTTCTAACATAGGTAAGTCGGTCCTAAGTTTTCGGTTGTACAGAATTTCAGCTGGTGATTTTCCACAGGATAACGGTGTTGCACGGTAAGCAAGGAGACTAAGGTAAAAATCTTCTCCTGATTTCTTGAGTAGATTCTTGATGATACCGACAGTTTTCTCTGCTAATCCATTAGACTGTGGGTGTCGAGGACTTGATGTTTTGTGCTGGAAGTTGTAGTTTTCTCCAAATTTTCGAAATTCTTCCGAGGTGAACTGAGGTCCATTATCCGAGATGATGATCTTAGGAATGCCATGTCCTGCAAATATGAACTTCATGGCTTTGATTACCGCTGTACTTGTCGTCTTCTTTAGTGGACAAACTTCAGGGTAATTCGAGTAGTAGTCACACATGACTAGATAATTTTTGTTGTTGCACACGCACAAATCCACTCCAATTTTTTCCCATGGGTAATTTGCTGTTTCGTGTGAAAGCAACGGTTCTGCTGTTTGTTTTGCTCTGTGTTTCAGACATTCGGAGCATGATTTGACCTTTTCTTCGATACTCTGATTCATTCCTGGCCAATACATGATTTGTCGGGCTCTTTGTCTGCATTTTTCAATTCCCAGGTGTCCTGTGTGAATTTTCTGCAACATTTCCTTCCTAAGGGAGTTTGGAATGACTATTTTGGTACCTTTGAGTATAAGGCCATCTGCGTAGCTGAGTTCACTCCTGAAATTCCAGTATTCTTGTATCGAGGAGGGTAAGTCCCATTTCTGTTTAGGAAATCCGTCCCTGATGGTCTGATTCAGTTTTTGAAGTTGCTCATCCTTAACTGTTTCTTGACGTATTTCTTCTAATTTTCTGTCTGACACTGAAAGGTTTGTAATTACTGAATCCACGTAAACTTGAACTTCTTCTTCTCCTGACAAATCTCCACTACACGCTGTCTGTAAATAGGCTCTTGACAATGCATCAGCTGTGTGCATGAACTTTCCTGGTGTATAAAATACCACTAGTGTATATTTCTGCAGTCGGAGCATCAGTCTTTGAATCCGAATAGGACAATCGCTCAAGGATTTCTTAAAGATGGCTTCCAAGGGCTTGTGATCAGTTTCTACTTGCACGGCTTGTCCGTATATGAATTGATGGAATCGTTCACAAGCGAAGGTAATTGCCAACATTTCTTTCTCTATTTGAGCGTAGTTCTTTTCTGCTGTTGTCATAGCTCTCGAGGCATACGCAACAGGCATCCATTTGTCATCATGTTTTTGAAGAAGAACAGCCCCTAGGCCTGTCTTAGATGCATCTGAAGAGATTCTTGTCTCTGCATCTGGGTCGTAAAATTGTAGAACTGGTTCTGAAGTCAAAACTTTCTTCAGTTCTTCAAAGGATTCGTTTTCCTCTTGCGTCCACGGAAACACATTCTTCTCTTCGAGAAGGCGTCGTAGTGTGTACGTTTTGGTAGAAAGGTCTGAGATATACTTCCCTTGATAATTGACCATTCCCAGAAATCTTTGGATGTCTTGCCTATTCGTCGGGGTCGGAAACTGTTCAATTGCCCGTATTTTTTCAGGGTCTGGCTTGATCCCTTTGTCTGAGATCACATCTCCTAAAAATGTCAATTCCTGCACTCCGAATTCATATTTTGATTTGTTGAGCTTTAAATTTGCTCCTCTAACAGTCTCCAGAACTTGTTTTAATCTCTGATTGTGTTCTTCAAGGGTTGCTCCCCAGACTATGATGTCATCCATGAATGATGATGTCCCCTTGAGATGCTCCAGTATCATGTGTACTGCTTTATGATATACTTCCGGTGCGGAGGATATGCCAAATGGTAAGCGTAGGAATCTGTATCTTCCAAAAGGTGTATTGAAACATGTATACATGGAAGACTGTTTGTCAAGTTTCATTTGCCAAAATCCTGACGAGGCGTCGAGCTTGCTGAAGTACTTCGCATCCTTGAATTTTGACATTACTTCTTCCCTTGATGGTAGTTTGAAGTGCTCTCGCTTAATGGCCTTGTTTAGGTCTCTCGGATCTAAGCATACTCTGAGTGCTCCATTTTTCTTTACGGGTAAAACGATCGAGCTAACCCAGGTTGTTGGCTCCTCCACCTTGCATATGACATTAGCTTTTTCCATTCTGTCGAGCTCCTGTTTCAGTTTGTCATGTAACGCAAAGGGTACTTTTCTGCAGGGATGTATCACTGGTGAAACCTTCTCGTCAAGCTGAATTCTGTGTTCACCTGGCAAACAGCCCAGTCCCTGGAATACATCATCATAGTTTTCCACAAGATTTTGGACAGTTGAGACTTCCTTTTGTTTAGGTTCCTCATTTTTGGTTACCATGTAAACTCTCTGGACAAGTCCTAGTCTGCTGCATGCACTAACTCCAATGATAGGTGTGCGCGACTCTGTTACTATTACAAAGTGGAGTTTGTAGACTTGTTGTTTTCTCATCACTGTCAACACACATGTTCCTTTAATAGGGATGGAATTTCCACTGTAGGAAGTTAGCTTGATTTTTGATGTGTGAATCTTTGGTTTGGATTTCAATTTGTTGAAAAGTTCCTCTGTTATGATGTTAACCTGGCTTCCTGTATCTAGTTTGAACTTTATTTCTGTTCCATTTGTCTTCAGATGTGTGAACCATTCATCAGTTTCTTCAGCTTTAGGATTCTCCACCGTATACACAAAAAATTCACCTGCCTCACTTTCACTGTCATTGAGTTCATTTATCTCATGGACTTTCTTTTTACTGGTGAAACACATTTTAGCGTAGTGGTTTTGTTTACCACATTTCTTGCATACCTGTCCTACTGCTGGACAATCCTTACCATGGTTTCCACCACATCTTTTACATTGTTCATGATTTTTCTTTTGGTATCCTTTGTTTACAAAAGCTTTGTTTATCTGTTTTTGTTTGAAGGGTTTTGGATTGTGTTTACTTTTAACAGCATGTACCTCCTTGTCTTCTGGTTTTAGTTCTTTCATTCGTTCCTTTGTAGCTTCTGTAGCCCTGCACATACGTATGGCCCCATCTAGGTTAAGATCTTGTACTCTGAGCAAACGTTCTCGCAGTGAATCATCTGGAACACCACATATGATGCGGTCTCTTATCAATGAATCAGTTAAATCACCAAATTCACAGTTTTTTGCTTTGGTGCGAAGCTCAGTAACGTACTGGTCGATGGTTTCGTCCGGTTTTTGCATCAGTGTGAAAAACTTGTGCCGCTCATAGGTTGTGTTTTTCTTTGGCATACAATATGCTTCAAACTTCTCAATTATCTTGTCTAACTTTTTCTTATCGTCATTTTGTGCAAACTGAAAATTGTTATAGACTTCTAGTGCATCTTCGCCGATCAAATGAAGGAACAAACATGCTTTCTGGGTGGGCTTCTCTTTGTCTGCCTCTAACCCAGTCGCTTGAATGTAAAGTTCAAACCTTTGTTTGAATTTAATCCAGTTATCGGCCACATTTCCTGTCAGTGACAGTCCCTTTGGTGGGTTCAGCTTATCCATGTTAACGTCTAGGATATTTTTGACTTTCTGACACCATGTTTTGTCTTTTGTTTTATGGAAAACACCATGTGCTTTTTCATTCCTTTATTAACAACTAAAAAAACTAACTTTAACAACAAAAGAGTTCCAATCACATTTTAGATAAGTCGTACATAATGTAACAAGCCCGAAAGCAAAACTTCTGTGAAAGCTACAATGAAGCGCATTGAAGTGGTAAAATTTTCCTTTCGGATGAAACGTTCTGAGTCATGCTTTGACCGTCAATTATAACATAACGACACACCCATTTCTTTAGAAACGAGAAAGAAATATTCGTCGTAATGTTTTAGGGCACCCCACTTTCCGCGACAAACAACATGAGTTACAATGAATTGTATTTTTTTTTAGTAAGAAAAAACTTTATAGAGAGTCCCCGCTTTTGTAAAACACGCATTGCAACGAATTTGTACATAATTATGATCTTATCATGTTTATTGGAGTTAGCATAACACATGTATCGGTCGAACACGTGCTTACTCGGTGTTTATGCAGACCGTCAATATGATTGGCTACTATATTTATGGAATACCTGTTCCACAGGTATTCGATTGAATCATTTGACCGATTTTTCCTCTCTAAAGAAATGGGCTTGTCTAAAGATCGCTCAAAACGTTCCATTCAAACAGAAAATTTTACCACTTTAATGCGCTTCATTGTACAATGAAGCGCATTGAAGTGGTAAAATTTTCCGTTTGGATGGAACATTTTGAGCGATCTTTAGACAAGCCCATTTCTTTAGAAAGGAAAAATCGGTCAAATGATTTATTATCGTTTTACAAACAGCGTGACAGTTTGCTTGATAGGGCGTGTTAAAATTTTGTATGCTGATTATCATTTTACTCATCGATTGGATGTTTGATTTCAATGGAATCAATAATACAATGAAGCGCATTGAAGTGGTAAAATTTTCCATTTGAACGAAACGTTCTGAGTCATGTTTTGAACGTCAATTATAACATAACGACACGCCCATTTCTTTAGAAACGAGAAAGGAATATTCGTAGTCATGTTTTAGGACACTACACTTTCCGCGACAATCAACATGAGTTACATTGAAATGAAGATTTTAAAATAAGAAAGAGCTCTGTATTGAGTTCCCGCTAATGTAAAACACGCATTGCAACAAATTTGTTCATAATTATGATTTTATCATGTTTATTGGAGTTAGCATAGCGCATGCATCAGTCGAACACGTGCTTACTCGGTGTTTATGTAGACCGTCAATTTCATTGGCTATTATATTTATAAAATACCTGTTCTACAGGTATTCGATTGAATCATTTGACCGATTTTTCCTTTATAAAGAATTGGGCGTGTCTAAAAATAGCTCAAAACGTTCCATCCAAACAGAAAATTTTACCACTTCAATACGCTTCATTGTACTTTGCATATGAAATATGGAACCCAACAATACCACTGACAATACCGACCATTCGTATTGAGGGACATGTTCAACTGTATGCAGTAAACAACACTTACATGAGGATGGACAAAGCAAGTTTTACAACCTATAATGATGATATTGATAGCTACATAATACAACAATGGCAGAGTAACCTCATTCCATTAATTAAATTTTCTTATACGTATACAAAACCCTATCCAGTCAAATCACAACAATATAAAACATGCTTTTTTTTGAGGACAGAAAACGTGCTTTGACAGACCACGTGTTGCTGGTGAGTACAAATGCCGCTTGTGAACAATCATTCATTGTGATTGGTCAGTATTATTAGGATATTGTTGTATTCTGAGTTTCATACTATGCAAATTATTATTGATTCCATTGAAATCAAATATCCAATCATTGAGTAAAATGATAATCAGCATACAAAATTTTAGCACGCCCTATCAAGCAAACTGTCACACTGTTTGTAAAACGATAATAATCGAATGCCTGTAGAACAGGTATTCTATAAATATAATAGCCAATCAAATTGACGGTCTACAGAAACACCGAGTAAGCACGTGTTCGACTGATACATGTGTTATGCTAACTCCAATAAACATTATAAAATCATAATTATGTACAAATTCGTTGCAATGCATGTTTCACAGAAGCGAGAACTCTATATATAGCTTTTTCTTATATGAAAATCTTCATTTCAGTGAAACTCATGTTGCTTGTCGCGAAAAGTGGGGTGTCCTAAAACATTACGACGAATATTTCTTTCTCGTTTCTAAAGAAATGGGCTTGTCATTATGTTATAATTGACGTTCAAAACATGACTCAGAACGTTTCATCCAAATGGAAAATTTTACCACTTCAATGCGCTTCATTGTATATACCCTCATAATGTGTAAATAATGTTTTTTATGCCCCTGTAAACGAAGTTTCGGGGGTATATAGTTTTTGTCGTGTCCATCCGTCTGTCTGTCTCTCTGTCTGTCTGTTTGTCCGCAAAAACTTTAACCTTGCCCATAACTTTTGATTTAGCCAAGCCATGACTTTCATATTTCATATGTGTATTCCTTGTGACAAGACCTTTCTTTGGGTACCACTAAATTTGACTTTTGACCTTGGAATTTGACCCACTTTTACATGAAAATTTTAAACTTTTACTTTGGCAATATCTTTTGCACAGACTGCATGTATTGCATGTATTTTAACACAGTTTACAGTTAATGTTGAACAGGACATTTTTACAGTAATGTTGACCAGGACATTTTTACATCACATATGTATTCTTTGTTGAAAGACCTTTCATTGGATACCAACAACCTTGACCCATTGACCATGTAGATTTCTGTACTTGTGAAAAAACTTTAACCTTGGCCATAACTTTTGAATGGTAAGGAATAGGGTTTTCATACTTCATATATGTAATCCTTGTGAGAAGACCCTTCATTGGATACCAAGAACTTTGACAATTTGACCTTTGAGTTTGACCTACTTAAAAAAGCAAACCTTGACCATAACCTTTTAAGGGTTAGGGCTAGTGCTTTCATACTTTACATATTTAATCCTTGTGACAGGACCTTACATTTGATAACAAGAACTTTGACCCTTTGACCTTGACCTTGGATTTTGACCTACTTATAAAAAAAATTTTAACCTTCGCCATAACTTCAGAACGGCTAGGGCTTCCATACTCTACATAAGTATTCTATGTGGCAAGACCTTTCATTGGATACCAGTTACTTTGACCTTAACCTTGGAGATTTTGTACTTATTGAAAAAAAAATTAACATTGGCCTACTTTCAAATTTCACAATTGTTTTCCAGTACCCTATTTTTGGAACCAATTGATTAAATTTGCATTTAACGAGGCTCGGGGGTCGCAGCCATTTTTAGACTATTTCAATCTCCTTTAAAAGGAGAGCTCCATATAAAGATATAGAAATTGATCAAATTTCAAAACTAAAATTTTTGAATTTTTTCTTTGTCAAATGATAGTTCACAGCTAAAGATACCGTATCTAAAAAAAATAAGTTAAATCTGGTGGTTAATTTGGGATTAATTTGTTGACCCTCCAGCCTCCTTAAGAAAAATTTAATCTTTGCTATGTTGTCATACGAGGGCATCAGTGTTTCACAAAAACATCTTGTTTTTCTTTTAAATGATCATGATCCCCCGGAATGGTGAACCATGGAGGTTATTAAAATTTTAGATGCTTCATTTCTCTTTCAGTGGGAGTTCCAAGTGGGGCCCTGTGAGGGAATTTCTGTTGGAGACGAGCTCTGGGTAGCCAGGTATATTTTAAACAGAGTAGCAGAAGATTTCAATGTTCTCGTCACATTTGATCCAAAACCTATGCCAGGAGACTGGAACGGCGCAGGCGCACACACCAACTACAGTACTCTGAAAATGAGAGAGGATGGCGGAATCAAGTAAGATTTCACGGACGTTTAAGAGGTTCCTATTGTAAAGTTCAATGTAAATCTTCAAGTAAATTACTAAAATGCATTTTTATTTAGTGTTTTGAACGTTTTATGACCATATTGACATAAAACAGCTGTTTCCACCAACTTGTAATAGCTTAACCCATAATTCAATATCCGATGAAATTGTCATACATCAAGTCAATTGTCCTTTACCGATGTTATGATTACTATTTCAGACACATTGAGGAAGCGATCGACAAACTGTCCAAGTGTCACGACAAACACATCAGGGCATACGACCCGAAAGCCGGAGAGGACAACAAACGCCGACTTACCGGACTTCACGAGACTTCAACGATAAGTGACTTTTCTGCTGGTGTAGCCAACAGAGGCGCCAGCATCCGAATTCCCCGCCAGGTGGCACAGGACGGTAACGGATATTTGGAGGACCGCCGACCCTCTTCGAACTGTGACCCCTATTCTGTTGTAGAAGTAATCCTAAGGACTACGTGTTTGGGGGAACTATAACCCAGTCTGGTTTTATCTGTTTTCTTTTCTAGCAAAGTACGGGTCTTAAATAATAAGGGGTTCTAATAATTGAATTAAAGTTGACTATAAATGCTGTATCCATTGCAATACTAAAATATCAATTCATTCGATCTCCAAGCATTAATGCATGTGTATTTTAATACAGTTTACAGTTAATGTTGAACATGTTAATATTTTATTGTTGTTTAACTGCTTTTAAATATAACAACAGTTTTACAAATATCATAAATTATTTGTTTATGTTTTCCTGTCAAAATTGAGAAACAAAACCAGACTTTGCCTTTAATGAACGCCTCAGGCCCGTAAAAGGTAATTCAGGTTGGGAAGGGGAGGGGAGCACAGTCGTATATTTTCATTTGGGGGCACTGTCAACTACCAAAAATTCCTTGACAAGCAAAGAAAAGGTCATCAGACGTTTTAATTGAGGGGGCACGAGCATATTGTAGCTAAGTTTTCTATATGATATACTATATATCGGCTCCTACGGCCATGCGCCTATTCGTCTGTCTTTGGCAAAAAAAAAATTATTTCATTATGTGAATGTGTTGTTCAACAGAGGTTGCAAGGATCATAGTTGGCAATGACCTTTGACCTATTTATTGACAATTTAATCAGACTTTCCCAAGTAATCTACAAAAATGTTATCGAAAGGACTATGTCTGAATTTTACATTCTGGTGCAATCGCAACTTCTCGGGCCTTTCCGACTAGCGGAAAAACGACCTCGAATGTATATGGTAGATGCCATGACAACCCTCCCTTTTCCTGATCTTTGAAATAAATGCATGGAGACCTTTTATCTGTGGAATATGGAGTTTAAATTTATTCAATGTAATGATATTACCTAAAATATACTATAAAAGGGACTTATAACTCTGTCTATCCTATATTTAAATAAACAAGAAATGTATAATTTTTAGCTCACCTCAACGAAGTTGGGGGAGCTTATGTGATACTCTCGGCGTCGGTGTCGGTGTCGGCGTCGGCGTCCCGGGTTAAGGTTAAGTTTTTTGGAGCATTTTTCTTTTAAAGTACTTCTATGTCCTATATTGATTAGACATGCATAGAAGATGTTTTAAGTGTGTTTCATTGTACCAGTCAAAGTTTCAGATGCTGAAATTTCAGCAAAGGAATGACCAGGTTAATTTTTTTGGAGCAGGTTAACATTTTTGGTGCAGTTTTTGGTGTAGGTCTCATTTCCGAGGAACTATAAGCCCTATGTTAACCAAACTTGCATGGATGGTGCATCTACAGATGCACACTACCAGGCTTGCTTCGGATGCTGAATTTGACCTATATTTTCCGGTTGAGTGAACAGGGTAAGGTTTTTGGTGCAGGTGTCATTTCAAAGATATTATGAGCCCTATAATGACCAAACTTGCATGGATGGTACATCTTAGGATGCACACTACCAGGCTTGCTTCGGATGCTGAATCTGACCTACATTTTCCGATTGAGTGAACAGGTTAAAGTTTTTGGTGCAGGTTTTATTTCCAAGTTACTACGAGCCTTTTTAATGACCAAACTTGCATGAATGGTACATACTACCAGACTTGCTTCGGATGCTGAATCTGACCTACATTTTCTGGTTGAGTGAACAGGTTAAAGTATTTGGTGCAGGTGTCATTTCGAAGTTACTATGAGCCATTTAATGACCAGACTTGCTTGGATGGTACATCTAAGGATGCATACTTCCAGACATGCTTCGGATGCTGAAACTGACCTACATTTTCCGGTTGAGTGAACTGGTTAATGTTTTTAATGCAGGTTTCATTTCCAAGGTACTATGAGCCCAATATTGACTAAACTTGAATAGATGATACATCTTACTACCAGATTTGCTTCAGATGCTGAATCTGACCTACATTTTCTGGACGAGTGAACTGGTTACAGTTTTTTTTATACAGGTTTCATTTTCAAGTAACTTTGTGAAGCAAACTTGCATGAATGATACATCTTAGGATGCACACTAATAGAATTGCTTCAGATGCTGAGTTCGACATATATTTTCCAGATAATGGACCTGGTAAAAGTTATGGGTGCAGGTCTATAACCAAGAAACTATAAGGCTTATATCAACCAAACTTGCACAGATGATGTATCAAGGGATAAAAACTCTCAAAATTGCTTCAGATGCTGGATTTTAATTACATTTTAATTATGAAGAGCTAGTTTGAAGTTTTTATATAGGTCTATTCCAAAGTATAAAATCAAAATTGCATAAATTTTGCATTTTCGGATGTACAACTTTTGTTGATTAATTGTGTGACTTTGCCTTACTTAAAGACAACATTCGTTGAGATGAGCTCTGTAATCTCTGATTACCTATCTTTTAACATCCAGTGATGTTAAAACATTCGAGGTTGTTTTTCCGAACTCTGACGGAAAGACCCGAGATGATGCGATTGCATTCTGGTGTTGCCAAGACTTTTAGATATATCTGAAGGTGATTACAGCTTTGACGAGTTGAAGATGGCGTTTTTCTTTCTGTCTAAAATGCAGGCAATTTAGGAGTATAAATGTATAATTTATGTATCTTTTTTAAATGTTTAACGCTTTTACCGACTTTCTTAAAACTGCCTTGTCCGAAATATCTGACGTTTTCCATGCTTTATCGACGTAAAATATTTCGTGGCACGTAAAATATCAAAATCGTAAAATGGCCAAGAAAGCGTAAGATATTTCGGATTAGTAACTGTCATTCGCTTTTCAAGCCAAATTATAAATTGCTTTTCAAAAAAATAAGTATTAAAACACAGGTATTTTGTTTCAATCATTGATATGTTTCTTCAATTTGTTCGTTTTGTCAATTTCTTTAAGATTGAAAAATCTTGAAAATTTTGTTAAATCGTACGATAATTAGATCACCATAATTTTTTCCCCTCGGCTTTTACAGTGATCCAACAAATCAAGTAATTGAAAATTTACACATCACAAAAGAAAGGAAGCGCATAGCCCGAAGACTTAAAAATAAGTCGACCCAGTTTACAATCTTTCAAACAATACAGTAATAAATGTGAGTTATTCATTTTATCAAATTGTGCGGGGGAAGGGATCCATCCTTTACTTACTATTTCAGTTTTACTATTAATAATAGTTATTCATTTATATTCTGCCCTAACTTTCTGTTGCTGTAAATGAGCATTTGCAAATTCTAGGATTTAATGTAAGTGCATCAGACATAGCCACAATCATCCTTATTAAGAAGATATGACCACAATCATCCTAAGCATAAAAAACATGGCCACGGTCATCATCATTAATAAGACATGTCCACAATCATCATTATTAAGAAGACATGGCCACAAGAATCAGCAAGAAGACATGGCCCCACAATCATCATAATTAAGATTAGGGAGACATGGCTACTATCATCATTAAAAAGACATGGCCACAATCATCATTATGAAGAAGACATGGCCATAATCATCATTATTAAGAAAACATGGCCACAATCTTCATTATATGTATTAAAAAGACATGGCCACGATCATTATCGCTAAGAATACATGGCCATGATCATCATTATTAAGAAAACATGGCCACAGTCATCATCATTAAGAGGACGACGCCACAATAAGCATAATTTAATTGACATGACCACAATCAACAACATTAAAAAGACATGGCCACAATCATCATTATGAAGAAGACATGGCCACACTATTCCTCTTCAACAAGAAGACATGGCCACAATTATCATCGACAAGAAGTCATGGCAACAATCATCATCATGAAGAAGACATGACCACAATCATCATTATTAAAAAGTCATGGCCAAAATCATCATCGACAAGAAAACATGGCCACAATCATCATAATTAAGAAGACATGGCTACAATCATCATCATGAAGAAGACATGGCCACAATCATCATTATTAAGAAGGCATGGCCACAATCATCATTATTTAGAAGACATGGCCACGATCATCATTGGCAAGAAGATATGGCCACAATCATCATTATTAAGAAGACATGGCCACGATCATCATCGACAAGAAAACATGGCCACAATCATCATTATTAAGAAGACATGGCTACAATCATCATCATGAAGAAGACATGGCCACAATCATCATCAGCAAGAGGACATGTTTCTAAAATACAACAATTTACCGGGGTATTTATTTGCGCAATTCAAAACGTTATAAGTAATTCGCTTTATTTGTGTCGTAGATTTCAAATTCATGCACTCACTCAATCTCTCGAAATAATAACTTTTTGTTTGCTTCTTGATTTGTATATTTTATTTGTCACCTTAGTTTTACCAAAACAATTTGTTCTATATGAAAAATTTCATGATAAAAGATTCGCGTCTTTTTGTGTCACTTTTCAAAATAACGGTATATTATGGAATGCAGTCGGAATCGGCCAGTTTTGGAATTTGTTTCATGAATTTTGTACGACACCATCACATTATGTTATTGGAGCTATGTGCAAATTGGTGAACAAGTACATGATGATGTAGACAAAAAGAATAAAATGACTAAAAAATTGGCGACTCGGTGCCTTTTACTCTTACAGGTTACGCAATTTTGCCAATTAATTCTATTCTTTTTTGTTCTAAATAAAACAAAACGAAAACAAATTCGAAAACCCTTCTCTCTCTAGATCTCCTCAAAGGTTATTCACTTACATGTTTGTTTTTATATAGTACATATGTACTCTGCCGTATGATATAATGCTTACTCTTAACATTTATCTCATGAAATTCTAATTTGATGCCTTCTACATCTTTATATCATGAGGTTGTATTATGAGGTGGTAAAAATTATTCAAAAGCATTAGAAATATTTCACTACAGAAGTGTAAATCTGCTCAGATCTTTACTCATCGGAAAAGGGGAGTTTCTTATAATTGCTTCTCTCTCTCTCTCTCTCTCTCTCTCTCTCTCTCTCTCTCTCTCTCTCTCTCTCTCTCTCTCGTGCTTATGTGTTTCTTTAGGTCAACTACCTTTCTTCTTATTTGAACTACTACAATTCTAATTTTATTAAAACCTTAATTTAAATTTTTTTCCTTCGGGTCAACATGTTTCATTTAACATGTATAACTCGAGTTGTGTTACGCAGTGTACATTACTTATTTTTAAGAACTAAACATTGCAAAATATATTCGGCAGCTTTTCATCTGACTGATGATGGTTTTATCATATCCAGTGATCAAATATCCGGGTCCTTTTGACGCGAGAATGCTCTATATTTATTTGAACAAAAGAGTTTTTTAACTTGGCTAAATTGATGACAAATATCCATTTTTTTTTCATTATGTAAGTTGCATCCTGGTCTTTTTATCGAAGTCTTAACAGAATTAAGTTGCACTGGTTGTGTAATGTAGTTTTTTCGGTAACTCACGTGTAGACAACTTATGCAGTTTGTTTGTTATCATCAAATCTGTCAAATTATAGATGGAAGAGAGTTTTACGTGTAAACACTTTGCATAAAATGTCGGGGAATAGTGAAAATATATGCCCACTTTGTATATAACCTTTGATGTAATTTGTTATAAAATGATGCTTATACGACAGCTATTTCTCTCTGAGTGCTTTGCTTGATTAATTATTCGTTCTTGACAACACCTGCATTTTTATTTAGCTTTGAATTATCCTTCAAAATAAATATGTACTTTTACATGTGTACGAGCAGTAAATCAAACCTCTATAATCACGACTCTCTAAACTAGTAGATATAATGTTCAGCTTACAGAGTGTATTCCTCTGTACTTAAACATGGGTATTTTTCCATGCATCTGCAAGCTTTTAAAATTTCTATTTAAGATTTGGTAAATTGTTTTGAGAAACCTACTACGCAAACCATTGAGTTTCAAAATGTTTATAATTATTAGCCATTACAATTATCAATAGAAATAGCTCAGATCCGTAGCTCGCTGGTCAAAAAATATTGAGGTGGACGACCACACCTGCAGCTACAATAGAAAAAGTTTTTTTTTTCGAATGATGCGTTTTGTAAATCAAAAACTTTTTTAAAACAAATTATAATATTAGATCAACTTTAAAATAACCTGTGTTGTCAACTTTAGCTGTGATGCCTTTGACAATTTTAAGTCTGTCCAGTGATTATTGAAAAGCAGTTTTTTTAGCAACCACTATTTTTTTTTATATTCCTAATCATCTCCCCTTAAGCTTGTTAAAGCGTCACGTCGCCATTTTTAGTGCAAAGAGAGCCCTTGTGCTAAGGATACTCGGTGACAATTTGACAATAATTGAATAAGAAGTTTTTGAAATTTGGCCATTCAATGGCCGTTGCATTAGCTCTTTCAGCCTGTGAACAAGAAGAGCTATATTTTGTTGTCAGCGTTTCTTTTTTAAAATGAAAAATCATCTCTTTGAGACATGCCGATGGATTTTCTTTCTACGGAAGATGAAGAGTGGAGATATAGGCCTACACTTGAATTATATAAATGAATGAAAAAACAGACAACAGTTATCATTTACTTAAGCTCGTTTCCGTACTTTGTTTAAAAAAATATATATTTCGCGATATAATTGGAAACTTTCGCGAATAAACCCGAAACATTGACGTTATAACGCAAAAAATTATAACGCGAATAAACGCGTAACATTGACGTTATAACGCAAAAATTACAACGCGAATAATTTAATTTTAGTTGCAACGCGTCATTTGATTGGTTAAACGGTTTAATCCAATTTGTATAACAAAACTTGCCTACGTCACAATGAGTTACGTCAAAAATGTATTATACTCAGCTTGCGTTAACTTTAAAAAATATGCGATATTGAACGCCTTTTTCCGAAGGAAAAAATGAAAAAATAGTTTCATTGTCTACATTGAAAATCAATTATAAGGAATGAAGCTTATTTCAACTTATGTTATACGATATAACATAACTCGGGGCAGTTTACGCTTTTTAATAAACCGCTTCGCGGTTTACAAAGCGTAAACTGTCCCAAGTTATGTTATATCGTATAACAAAAGTTGAAATAAGCTTCATTCCTTAATTAACGCAAAACATTGACGTTCTAACGCAAGAATTATAACGCGTAATTTTTGCGTTAAAACGCGTGATTAATGCGAAAGCTTTGCGTAATAACTCAAAAAATTTAATTATCATTTTTATTTTACAAACGAAAATGAGCCCAGTGGACTTTGAATCATTCAATGATGACACTTCGAAATTTAGCCATTTGAATACTGGCAATTTTGGCAAGACGTACTGAATTTCGCAAAATTACTACTGACTTTCCCGTGCTGATGGAAGAAGAAAAAAAAGCAATTTTATTCTGGGGAAAATCTTAAATTCTATTTACTAGACTTGTTTTGACAGCGTGAACAAATATACATGTATTACGTCTATCCTTTGAGAACTTTACAAAACAAGAACACGCTCTAGTATCAGTAGCTTCCAATAAACTTACGAAGAAACTACGAGGACATTTAAGAAATAAGGTATCATTCTATGAGTTTTATTGAGATGTAAAACGGGTTGGTCACGTGATCAAATCCCATAAAGCCCGAAGGGCTTTATGGAAGATTTGATCATGTGCCAACCCGTTTTACATCTCAATAAAACTCAAAAAATGATACCTTATTACTTATATTTACATTTGTGACTTATTCATACTTTATATTTGCCTGATTGTTACTTTTAACGTGTGAAATGCGTTATTTTTCAAACCCAACGGCATGTATGTAATCCACTAAACGCGCGTCGATCCTTTATGACGTCACAGAGAAATTACGTCGAACGTTTATCCAAACGCACATCTATGACCTCTTGACCCCGTACCTGTATTTATACAGTTATAAAAACGCTTGCTTTCAGTAGTGTTATATAAAGGAAATCATTTGCAAATGTAAATATCTCCCTTTAAACTTGATTAAGGGACAATGCTTTGTTTTATTTGCATTTCTTCCCGAGTATACGAGAGATAATACAATAAATTATTTCTTTGCACTGCCATTAACTTAAGACTTAACACACTCATGTTTTTCGATTTTTTATGCTCGGAAATGAAAAATCATTTGCAAATGTAAATATCTCCCTTTAAACTTGATTAAGGGACAATGCTTTGTTTTATTTGCATTTCTTCCCGAGTATACGAGAGATAATACAATAAATTATTTCTTTGCACTGCCATTAACTTAAGACTTAACACACTCATGTTTTTCGATTTTTTATGCTCGGAAATGAAAATAAAATCACTTGTTTGTCGCTAGCACATAAGTTCTTGAACACAACATGAGTTCACCTAGTACCTTTAGAGGGTAGTGGGATCAACTCTGTGCTATAATTCCAAAATGTAACTTTTGATGAAATCTTTTTGTGATATATAAAAAAAAATATCTAAAATAAATATTAATGAAATTAAAACCAATTATTTATTTTCAATATAAAGTCAATAATTTGTCACGTTTTTCAAATATATTGAAAACTGGAAAATTAAAAACGACATTTTTGAAGAACGTGTTTTCTGACCTTGATAGACACATTTATATACAAGTAGGAGTTCATAGACATCACATACCAAGAAATGTCAGAAGAAACCTCGTTGGGAGATGCTGCATACATAACAAGTGCACGATGACACGATAACCCAAGGTACTCTAGAACAAAGATGCTATGCACGAGGTGAATTGGTGGAATACTAGTATAGGCCTACATAAGACAAAATTTCTAACGCACAACTTCTTATTCTCGTTTGTTAATTGGAAATTTGCCTAACGATAATTGGCACTAGAATCCAATATACAATCTTTCCTAAAATAGTGGAATTCACTTCAATTAACAATTATCTTGGTGTAATGACAAGCCCTTGAAATGACCTTCATGTCGGAAATCCAAATCCCACCGTGCACTGTGCACCGTTTTCGTCAAAATATGACGTTGGTGATTAAATATGGTGGTCAGTGAAGTTGCAACAGAGACAGTCCTCTAGTATATACAGAAATGGAATATCATATTGTATTGAAGTCACCCAGTGCCTCTTTGTCCATACCCAATCGAAATGTTGTGTTGTGACTACCTCATGCCGTGACTACATGTAGAAAATACTTTTGAATGTCTGTTCATTTAATTTGCAACAATTTTTCAGAAGAAGAAACGAACATTAAGACTTAAAGGTCAAGGTCAAAGGTAAATGTTTGCACACACCATTGCAGTTATGAGACTGCATCTTTCAAAAAATGATAATTCATTGCTTAAGTAAAATATAAAATTCCTAGAACCAACTGTTCAAAAGTTATGGACAAGTTTAAAAGTTTTTCCAAAAGTAAGTCAAACTCCAAGATCAATTTCAATATATTTATTATTTTTATTTAATATTTATGAGCTTTGAAACGTCTTGTCACACTGAATATACGGCTGTACTTGCGAGGTTTGAAAGCCCTTGCACCAATTGTGCGAAAGGATTTTCTAAGGTTTAAGATAGGTATTTTTGCAAAATGGGCCGAACTTCAAGGTAAAGGTTAAGAGGTCAAATTTGTTGGTACCAGAAGAAAGATCTTATCACAAGGAATGCAATTGTGATATATGAAAGTCATAGCCCCACCTACTCATGCAAGAGTGCAAAGTTTAAGTTTTTGCGGACAAACAAACAGACGAACGGACAGGACAAAATCTATATGCATATGTATCATGGTTATAAAAAGGAAAAAAAATATATTATTCCATGTGAGCACGATTGGGGGGGGTGTTCAATGAAATGCTACAGCATTGTATAGTTATAATTACAAGTTTAGACATTTAATATTATATATAATATTTTTAATTTGGTAACATTTATATGTTTATTCCAAATACGTCATAAACTAGTTCTGAAAAATATAATACTAAATTTTCTGTGGTGCGTAAGCAATTTTTTTTCTAATGTACACCGGTCCTACACGTCAAGATAAGTGCATATATTCTTGTTTGTTGCATTTGGAATTTTGGAGATGGTAAATAAAGAGAAAGGATAATGTACTGATCAAAATAATATTATCTGAACCGCTGCGGTGTTCTGTTCTGACTCATTTTTCTTAAGTTTACAATAATATTGTCGTCTAATAAAACTTTAAAATTGATGGGCTTGATATTTCTTTACCAACATAATCTCTCTTCAACAAAAGGAAACTGCTAAACAAAATTGAATAATTTGCTTATTTGAAGAAAAAAAGTACATTTATAATTTTACCCATAGCTAGACTTTAAATCATTAAATATTTAGTTTTCAAAGAAAACACGCTAAAAGTACGAAAGCCCGTTCGGCTCATTTTCGTAGGTTAAAAAAATTAATTGTGTTCACGTCATAACGCAAAAGTTACGCGTTTATTCGCAAAAGTTTCGCGTTATAACGCGAAAAGATTTTTTCAACCTATAGGCTTTCGTATACACGAAAGATGTCCTATTTTTTAGATTGAAAATATTTACAATTACAAGTGCACGTATTCAATTTTGTGACGGGGGGATAAGATGCAAAATCTACCGCACATCCAAAACTCACAGGCGCTAAAAAGCCGTGTAAGGAAAAATTGTACAATTATTGATTTCGATACTAAAAATTTGAATATAGCTTTAAAATGTATTTGTATCGAATCAAGCATAGCAATTGAATGAGCTATATTTTTTTTCACGATAAAATAACTTTGGTGCAATTCAATATCCTTTTATCGAATTCAACACGACGAGAAACTTTGGTTTTAATTCTTACAAAGGTATCGATCAAAATTCGATCAAACATCGTTACAGTTTATAAGGCCAGTACTAGTATATAAACCTTTCAACCGCCTTATCTTCCAAGACTATTGACTACCCAAGAAATTCTGAAATATAATTACTAAATCAAATTTTATGAATTAACTGCGACTTGTCAATTTAATTGTTTAGTTGTTTCACGTCCCTCTCGAGAGATGTTTTCACTCATTAGAAGAAGCCACCACTTGTCGATGGAGATCTGCACATTTTACCTATACTTGGTTCTTGGGACCATTGAGCAGTGAAGAATCTCTTTTGTACTAGTTCCTAGGGATAGAAACCTCGTTTTATACGGTTTCAACAAAAGAACGGGTTTCCCTGATGTTTGAAAGGGAAAGCACGCCCAGATGTCGCCATGCATTCGAGATCGACATGTGTTTATTCATTGAGATTTTAAGTGACACTACATACTCATGCATTTAAAAGATTTCTTTTTCTTACAAATAATTCATAGAACTATGTAATTCTATAGCACATTATATAGTTCATGCAGAAATATGAAAATTCTATAATGAAGCTTGCGCTCCATATTTTCCGAATTGAAAAGAATACCAAAGATAAAGATAAAATTGAAAAAAGTAGAGCCCCTGAATGTTCTACTTCGTCATCCTGTTGTGACCCCCATGTATGGTTTGAATTTTGAATCAGAAATAATGTTGATTTTGCATGAAAAAATAAGTATCATTTAAAATTCTTAATTGCAAATTACTCGATATCAGTATCACATTTTGAACTGTTTTGATTTTTTAAGATAAGGGACCAAAGTCGGCAGTTAAAATAATTTTAATTATCAAAAGTGAATTGGAAAGGGAAAAACTTCTCTCAATAGAGCTGGCATGGACCTAAACACTTTTATCAAATGGTCCATATGTTCAAAATTGTTGTTTAAAAATCTTGCTTTTATAAAATTTTACTATGTTTGCTTCCGATATACCCAGGAGCAGAAGATTTTTTTTAATGCACTTTCATCACAGACTAAACAAAGTCCAACCCTAATACAAGAACCCTTCGGGCTTGATCAAGGTCATGAAATTAATAATTTTGAAAGAGGCACCTCCATCATCACAAATATGCACTTATAGTTGAAGATTTTCAAAAAAAAAAGAAAAAAAGACGTTTTTACTATACAATAAAAGAGCTCCCCGCATCAAAATATACCAAACCCTGACCACATATTTTAAAAATTTTGTAAGAAGCACTAGATCTTGCATGCTCATAAAAACTTTGCACTTTGTTTATCTGTTTGATACTAGGGAGAAGTTAGGATTATTCAACAGAATTCATGTTTCACTAATTTATCGATAGAGCACCACCCTTACACAAGAACATCACCCAGGGGCCATGAAACTCAAAATACTGGAGGAGGAAGCACCCTAGCTTATCAAAACTGTTCATTTGCTTTGTTTGTTTTATAACAAGGAGCTGAAAACTAAGATTATTGAAAAGGAATTACCGGTATGCTTTTTCACTATATATATTCAATAGCCCCCCCCCCCCTTCACCAGAATCCCCGACTCTGGGGCCATGAATTTCATAATTTTGGAAAAGGCATCCTTGCTTATCGTAACTATGCACTGTATTTGGTTATATTACTAAGAAGCAGAAAAAAAGGATTTTTCAAAAAAAAAAAATCCTTGCATTTCATTATATAATCAATAGATAGATGACCTAAAGAGTCGAATATTTCCAGACATTTTTCGGTTTCAACAAAACATATTACTTCTTTTGGTCAGAAAAAATGCATTTTGACCTCGAATCCTGTCAATAATTATATATATATATATATATAAGTTGTTTACTAAAACCGACATCAATGGATCGCACTACTGGACTCAGCATGAACTCATTGATGTAAACAAAACAAGATCACATGTTGGGCAAAATGCGTTTTACTATACGTATACACGAATAATGGTTAGTTGTGGTTAATTTTGCAAAGGATTTTCAGTTTGCTAAAGGAAAATTGTAATTCTTCTTCATTTTTAGCTCTATTCGGGTCAGAGACCAGAAGAGCTTAAATGCAATAGTAAGGAGTCCGTCGTCCGTCCGTCTAGCTCTCTGGCTGTTTGTCCGTCTGTCTGCAAACATTTTTTTCTTTTCAAAAATTCTACTCCGCCTACAGTTTTGATCTGATTTCAATACAACATGGCACACAAGTAATCTACACTAAGATACATAATTCTGTACATTGGTTTGTGATTTAACTGAACAATGTTGTCACAGTAACTAAAAATAGTTTCTGTGAAATACTTTCAAAACGATAGTTTTGGTCTGATTTCAATATAACTTGGCACACAAGAAGACTACACATATAGGTGTTTTACATTCTCTTTCTTTCTCTTCTAAAGTGAAATATCAAATATATACACCGACTTTTCCTGCATTTCGAAATGATTATATAACGTAGTTCCCTCTATATTTCCTCTACACTTAACCGCATTCCAGGCTATCTGCTTTGAACAGAAAACTTGTCTTTTGATGAACAATTTACCAGTATACTTATAATGCATTAAGCAATATACTTCTTCCTATTATAAATTATCAAGATATTATAAATAACCTATAGCTGCTACTATTTCATTAGTGTATTTTTTTCACACAGGTAAATAAATACATATAGGTGCTCACGCAGATAGGAGCAGCATGTTTACGTACAGTTGTAATTGCTCACATGTATCATATATTGACTAATGATGCTAATATGAGCATGCGCTCGTATGTACTGTTGACCATTGTATATCCCATAGAACAGGCCCCGTATACTATATAAGTAAGTAAATATTTTATTATAGTGACATGTGTATACAGTAATTTTTATATAATTATGTCACCTGATCTTGATCATGACAAACGGCAATATTTACATCGAAGTCCAAGCTATTTGAAAAGTACTAGTACATATAAAACTCTGGTACAGGTTTGTAAATTGTGCAATCTAATTAAAATTATTTTAATCTTCCTAAATTATTTTTTAAAGCTAGTAAAGTGCTTAGTTAAAACGTGATATTTAGTAACTTAATATATGTTTACCCCCTCCCTTCCCCTTTGAATCAGATTATTATATAAAATGAATTGCATCAAACATAACTTTCGTCTCTTTTTTTATAACAAGTTAGCCGAATATAACTATAGTATTTCTCAATTGTTGTCCACGCAGTTTTCTTTACAATGACAATCTTTTTAACCTCGGGGCTACCCTCGTAATTTTTCTCGCATATTCATATGAATAGTAAACACGATTATAAAGGGGAGCAATTAGGCCTATACCATACAAGTACAGACTTTACGACCGTTTTGACCTACTTTCCAGTGACCAAAACAAGTCTGACCTGGCTTTAAAGACCCCACATATGTGTTGTGGTCGAATTGTTTTTAAAAATCAAAACAGTCACGTCTGGTATATACGTTGGATTTCCAAATTTTGGATTTCTAAATATACAGACATATAGGAAAAACAAGAAAAACTTGGTCCGTAACGTTGATGATTCCATGCGGGGTTTTTTGTGCTTTTTTTTTTAGTTTAATTAGTCCTCTGAACTGAAAATGCATTTATTATCATGGATTTCACCTTTCCTGTAAAAATATTTTTTTTTCTACATGCAAAAAATTGCAAAATTGCAAAATTTGAAAACAAAACTTTGGGCAAAACACACATATTCATGTAATTTACAACCAAAGCTAATTTATAGACCCCCCTCCCAGAATTTTTGTTGGACTGATTGGGACTCTTGAAAAATTGCTTAATTCCTACAGACCATTAAAATCCGTCTTGAATTCATAATAATACATTCAGGCACGTAGCATCGTTTTTGATAGATTCCTACAGTATAAGTAAGGTTGGCAAAAAAGAAGGGGGGGGGGCAGCCCCCCCCCCCTGGCCCCCCCTGTTGCTACGTGCCTGACATTATCCTTATTTAGGTCCTTAATTAATTAGAGATTCCAGCCATGGCATGTCCATAAAATCCTTATCACCTCTGGATACACATGAACAGTGTTCACACCTTTTGTAACACCTGAACTAACGTACCACTGACCAGATCCAGGGACCTAAATATGAACTATCCCTGCAATATATTTTTTTCTTCACAAGAAAATATACAAAGTTAGGTTACGTTAATTAATTAACCACCCATGCTGCACGTGAGCGCAATATATATTAGACACGTTCAGGTATGGTCAACCTGTCATAAGTATAGACTATAGTCAGGAAAATCGGTGTTTATGCACATCTTGTAGACCTATTTATTTTATTCAATTTCTTTTTCTGGAGAGAAGGTTCCTTGCAATTACTCTATTACAATCTAATAAACAAAATGCTTTCTTGAACGCAATTTATTGATTTGGAAAAAAACAAAAATCCAGCCACAGCACGCGTGACACTAATATTTATTCATTGGCTCAGAAAGGGCATTAGCCAATTGAAATCGAGAATTCTTCTTTGACCAATCAGCGACTAGCGTGTACAGATAATGAAGTTTTGCTCTAAACTTCGGAAATTTACTCAATTAGTAAAAGAAGCAGATCGTGTCAACACGGAATTCATATTCTAAGGTAAGAAAATGCATTTTTCAAACTAAAGTGGAATTCTTTCTTATTATGGCTCCTAAGTGCAAATGATACAGCTAAATATGATATTTCATGACGGGAAATCGTGCAAAATGAGTAATCAGTTTTCCCACGAAAAATAATTTTACCGAGGTTTTGAAAAACGGTCTTCTACAAGTGGATATTGATTTTCTGCTTTTTAAAGATTATAACACACGTTTAAGATGCATTATTAGAACTTTAAGACGAGTAAATGAAGAGCAGTTCATTATATATTTCACATCAACAGCTGCACATAACAGAAACAGCTGATTTGTTAAGGTCAAGGTCGTTAGATAGATGGTTATACTGACATAAAGCGCTAAATTATATAACACCGACGCCGTACAGGGGTTGTGTAAGCTATGGGGTGGGGCACTAGTATTCGATTTTATAAGATCTAGCAAGTTTTCTTAAAAAAAAAAAGTGATATTAAGGTCTGTGATCAGTAAAATAATTATGTTCCCCAAACGAAGTTGGGGAACATATTGTTTTTACTCTGTTTCTTATTATTATTATTATTATTATTTTTCTTCTTCTTCCTGGGTACTTTTTTGTCCGGGAATGATCTTGTAAACTGTTCGTCCGATGTAGGTAAAACCTTTTTAGGGTCAGTAGACATGTTATGTAGATTTGCGGAATCAAGGTCATTTTGCGCGCACGTGCTTGCAAGAGCGCGCACGTGCAACACGTGAAATGACCAATATAATGGATATTGCCGTAACTTTTCTATTTTTAGATGAAATGCTTTGAAACTCATAATGTAAGGATACATTAGTAGTATGCACAAGCTGGCATGGTCAAAAAAGCAAGAACTCACGCGCATGCACGTGCACTTTGCTCTGATTGGCTGAAACTAAAGTCTCAATATCTTTCTTGTTTCTTGTCATAATCCTTTCAAATTTTGAACATAGTCCTACATTATGAAGATCTACAGCATGATATATGAAAATATTCATAAAGCTTGCGCATGCGCATGTGCTGCAATCTGATTGGCTGAAACTGTAAATGGCTATATCTCCTTTGTATTTTGACGAAATGCTTTAAAATTTAAAACATAGTCATGCATTAGGATACCCTACAAGATGATATAGAAAAAAATTCATGAAATTACGCGCATGCACGTGTGCTGTAATCTGATTGGCTGAAACTTGAAATGGCTATAACTCCCTTGTTTTTCAACCAAACAGGATGGGATTTAGAATATTGATAGATATAAGGGACTCCTACAAGAAAGTATGGTGATCATGCTCGTGCACGCACGTGCGTGCATTTCGAACGAGTGAAATTAAAAAAACACTTGAATGAGTGATTTTTAATACTTTTGGACTGAATGCTTTAATATATATATAGAGAGTGTAGACAAGATGATATGGTCATATCGCACATGTATTCACATGTGCACAGGTGCAATGGTAAAATTTGAATATAATTGGTATCCTTCTGGGAAAACGTTGTTAAAGTCATATATGCACAGAGTTTGTCTTATTTAATGAAGCTTACAGGGAATATGGCACCAAAATGGAGTTGGGGAGCGTTTGGGGAACATCTGTAACGGTTCCCGTTACAATTAGCACTAGTTTATTTTAGAATGAAAAAAAATGCCTAATTTTTTTTTACAATTAAAAGAATTTTAAATAAAGTCAACTTATGAAAATAGTTCACATATTCAAAAAATGATAAACTTTGTGAACATAATAACACCGAAAAGAATTGACTGAGGCTGTTCAACATGGCTAAAAATAATCCAGGAAAGAGTTTGATTTAGGCCTAGTTCTGCACGAGAGAGCAGCATGACCAGGCAATGGATAAGCTATGGAATTACTGTGTGCAATGGCAAAATATAGGTTATTATGTCAGGTTGCTGGGGAGGGTTCATTATCCCAAAAAGAAAGATGTGACAAAAACTTTCTTGGTTTAAAAACAAATTAAAGATAATTAAAATGCTCTTCTAATAAACCATGAATTGGTAAGAATCATTGTTCTTTAATGAAATCTAAAGAAATTCTGAGTTTAGCCTCATTCTGTTGATGGCAGAAAGAAGAAAATTGAACATAAAAGAAAGTCTACTGTCTTTTGATATTTGAGAGATTTGATAAATGTATCTATGAATCAATTTTTAAGCAGATGATCGATCGAGTAAATGTAAAAACCTTAACAGGTTGGGACCTGGACTCACCATTTTTGCCAACCCGACCCCAAACACATGAAAATCCATTCATGACCAGATTTTTATAGAAAAATTAGTACAGTGCAAAAATGAAGATTTTTTATTCTGCCTATCAACAACCTAATTCTGCATCAAGATGATTGTCATGCTTATAAAGGAATAACTTGGTCACCAATTTTTTTTCAGTATGCCCATTGCTTAGGAGATTTGATCCCTCGGATGTTCCTTAATCCTTATATAACTTCTTGGAAATCAATCTATTAAAAAAAGTGAATAGTTTTCAAGTATTTTGATGCATATTTATGATATTTATTGCCAAAGTAAAACTTTTATTTTAAAATTTAAATTGTTTTCCCAGATAAAACCCATTGCTAATAAATGAAATAAAAAGTAAATATTTCTAGTTATAGATAATTGTATTTTTTCTTCAGAAATTGACAAAATGTCGTACACAGCTCAGACCAACAAGACGGTCTTTGACCGCTACATGGACCTGCCCCTAGACAATAAGGTCATGTGTGAGTACATCTGGATAGATGGCACAGGGGAGGGGGTCCGATCCAAGTGTAAGACCTTGGACTTTGAACCCAAGGATCCCAAAGGTATGATATGAAGTATTGATTCTTCTTATCAGTTAAAAAAAGTAATATTTATTATCTATCAGTTTCAATACTGATATTGTTTCGCAGGCTTCAATCATAAGCTATTTTTAGTGGCTTATTGAGGGATGTAAGGGACTGTATGATTGTCGTAAATCTTGCCCACACACATAGACTTTGATACCCATTAAAAGATGTGGTTCACTGACAAGACACATATGGTACTTTGAACTGCATGTTAGCTTTTCCCATGAATCATGATGATTGTTTTTTTCCGGGAGGATATATTTTGTGTTGACATTAACGAGCTTTTACATGTGACCTATATGCACTCACTATGACTAACAAGAAGATTTAAGAGGAATAAAATTATAATACAATTTACATAGAATGTTTCTAAAATTATTATTGCTTGGTTGTTGACCATTTCAGCATGACTAATTTTCTCATGGTAGTTTTATGCGTTCGTGTTTAATGTTAAAATATGTCCATGACCTTAAAAGAACTCTAGCACACACTAGAGTCGTGTAAGAGTCAATCAGGTCGATAGAGGAAGGTGCATATGTTACGCAAATAAAACATCTTTTAAAAAATACTGAAAAGAAGAAACCTATGCATTTAAACTATTGTACTAAAAAGCACTTTAGACTAGGGGAAGGGAGGTCTGAAAAATGAACGCATATGCATATTTTTAAAATTAATTAAAAATCTGATAGAATTTATTCAGTGGTTAATATTGGTAGTAAATAATTTACATTGATCTTGGATCCAGAGTGCCCCATTTGGAACTACGATGGCTCCAGTACGTACCAGGCCGAGGGCTCCAACTCCGACATGTACCTCTACCCTGTGGCCATCTTCCGAGACCCCTTCAGGAGGGACCCAAATAAACTGGTGCTATGTGAAGTCTATAAATACAACAAAAAACCTGCAGGTAATTATGAAACCAATGGACAGTTCATCAAAATTAATTTATGAACTTATATTCGGTTTATGAGAATACTTTTTATATGAATATTGAGAAAAACTTTTAAAAGATAAAATGCATGTACTATAAGTATTTCAATGTTTCTATTATTTTTTTTCAGAAACAAATCGTAGAAAGACATGTAATGAGGTAATGGAACAGGCCAAAGACAAGAAGCCGTGGTTCGGAATTGAACAGGAATACACACTGTTAGATACAGATGGTCATCCATTCGGCTGGCCTAAAAATGGTTTCCCAGGACCACAAGGTAAATGTTCTGTTTACATCATTTGTTTGTGAATTGATGTTATAGGTACTAATTATTCAACCAGAACTATTAGTGGATTGTTTGCTGCTGTGGTCAGATTAAAATCAGTTTAATTGTCATGGATGAGCTACCGGTACTTTTCTCATCTTTCCTAATGGAAATTTTATGAAGCCACCATTGTAAAAATCTGAATACATATCAGAAAGTCATTTATTTAAACATTTGACCTGAGGGTTTTTTTTCCCTTGTAAGTTTGTACCAGTTCTTATCAGTGATATATATTCAGGTTTTGGGGTTAAGTTTGCATGTCAAATGTACTGGGAATATATAAGCTATGTGTGACACAGTTTTTTATCTAAGTCAGAAGGAAATTTGTGTCACTATTCATCAAGAAATAAAACATCCTAAATAGTAGGTCTGTTGTTGTAGATACTATCTGTAGCAATAACTGTACTGACCTTGAACCCTTTGATTTTTCAGGACCGTACTACTGTGGAGTGGGAGCTAACAAGGTGTATGGACGTGACATCATCGAGGCTCACTACAGGGCTTGTCTGTACTCAGGGGTCAAAATCGCTGGTTGTAACGCAGAGGTCATGCCCGCCCAGGTACGACAGAATAGTTTTTATTGCAGTATTATTGTCAGAAACTGGAGTTCATCTCTCAGTTTTGAAATAAAAAAGAAAGGTGAATCACCAGTTAAGCAGTTAAAAAAATAATTACAATATTATTCCCCCTTTAAGAAAATTTTAAACAAAATGCCCAGTGGACAATGATCTTATGATAAAAGACATTGTACTATAGTTGTGATAATGCATGATAAACACATGTAAATTCCTTGTTATGTTAATAAAATGTTTATTTGGTTTACAGTGGGAGTTCCAAGTGGGTCCCTGTGAGGGAATTGCAATGGGTGACCACCTCTGGGTAGGACGATATTTATTACACAGGGTAGCAGAAGACTTTGGAGTTGTGGTGACCCTTGACCCCAAGCCTATTGAGGGAGACTGGAATGGTGCCGGGGCTCATTGTAATTACAGTACTCTCCCCATGAGGGAGGACGGGGGAATCAAGTAAGTACATCAAGGTCTCCCAGCAAAATAAGCAGGGATTTCTAGTTTTCTGCCAGTAGTAGATCAAAATAGTTGTTTATTGAAAACTAAAGCAATCTTTCTCATGGAAACAATAAAGCAAAGAAATTTAAGCTATCTAAATAGAGTCTGCACAGCTTAAACATAATTATTTGATGTTTGTTAAAACATTTTTTATACCATTTGCAATATTTTAATTCTAATAATCTCTTTCTTCAGACACATTGAGGATGCCATAGAGAAACTATCCAAACATCATGTCAGACATATAAAAGCTTACGACCCCAAAGAAGGAAAAGACAATGAGAGACGTCTGACAGGATTTCACGAGACCTCCAGTATCCACGACTTCTCCGCGGGTGTGGCTAATCGCGGCGCCAGTATCCGAATTCCCCGTAATGTTGCTGAGGATAAGAAAGGCTACCTTGAAGACAGACGACCCTCATCTAACTGTGATCCTTACTCCGTAACGGAGGTCATAGTCAGAACCACGTGCATAGACTAAGAGACCAATCAGCTGTCTTGTTTGTTTCTGTATATTGTCCTGTATGTTTCATTTTCCTGTGGAAAGTGGGAAAAAAACTTTTGAAGAAATCGTTATATGTATATTTCCTACAAATGTGTTGAAAACCAGGTTCTTTTTTTTTTTTTTGTAAAGTGTTCATATTTTTTGTTTTTAAAATTAGATTTTTATATATCTATGCATTATGTTTTTCATATAACAGATCTGCTCTGCATACCATTGATTCATAAATCATGTTGCATAAGTTATGTATGTATATATTTTTATCTTCATGTATATAGATTTAGTAAATCTCATTTTACACAACTGTATCTGATGAATCCATTAGAATCTCCAAGGTGGGCTTCTGTGTTATTATGAAAGGTGACTACATGTATAATGATAATAAATTGTTACTTAAAATTTTAAAAAGTTTTTTATACATGATAATTTAATAAATTACAATCAAAATGAAAACCAGTCATGGAAATGGGAAAATTAATTATATAAATTTATAGTTATCTGTGCAATGCTGCACAAAGGTCCAGACATACATTGTTGTCAATAAATTGTGTAAAGGCAATGTTTGGGAAACGATGAGGATTAAGGTTCACTGACCTTCTGATAAGAGAGATAACCCTTACTGGGATTAATGGGCATGTCAATAAGAAAGTGATTCCTCTCTTGCATAGTATGCTGAAATTGTGTAATTTCAATCAGTAAATGTGATTTCAATCAGTTTAAATGGTAATAAAAATTAATATTTGATGAAGTCATAAAACTTGGTCATTTTAAAACCTAATGGACTTGAGGAGACAATGAGTAATATTCTGAAAACAAGATGTGTTTATGAAACACTGATGCCCTGGTATGGCAGCTTACGGTGAGGGGTTGACGTTTCTCAATTTCAAGTCAAAGTCTAGGTCAAATTTGTTGGTATTGAAGGTCTTGTTACAAGGAACACACCTTTAAAATATAAAACTCTAGTACCAATAGCTTAAACGTTATGGTCAAGGTTCATGTTTTTTTTAGAAATGGATCAAACTCTCAGGTCAAGGTTAACTATTTTCATACCCATTGAAAGGTCTAGTCACAGTGCCTAGCACGAGCTATTCAAAAGTTATGGCCAAGCTAAAAGCTCGGAATTTTTTTGTAGAGGTGGGTTCAACTTCAAGGTCACAAGGTTAAATTCAGTGATACCCAAAGAAATGTCACAAGGAATAAATCTGTGAAATATGAGAGCAATAGCACCACCCCACTCAAAAGTTATGTTCAAGGTTACAGATTTTGCGGACAAAAAGATAGACAGAGAAAAAACTATAAACATGTACACACACACCCTTAATCATTGATTACGAGACCATATAAAAAGGCTTAAGGTTGCATGTGCTTTAAAACTTTGGAGTCAAGTGTACATTACTGTTAATTACACAGAAGAGTAGCTGCAGATCTTTAGATTGTTGGGTTGAATGACTGGTAGTCAATCTCCATTTTTCTCAGACCAGCAATTAAGCTACAGATCTGCATCACATGCACCTGACGTATGGATGGTGTATACCCCCCCCCCCCTACAGCTCCTGAAAATTTTTATAAGACACAAAAACTACTCAAAAATACATAATTTCCTAGTCTATCATTCCTCTATTTCGATATCTGATATCATTTTCCGCTTTTGTAAAGATTTAGAGATAGGCCCTATGTACGGTATATAAAAAGTAGTATTTTTATATACATGTACGTATAGGGCCAATCTCTAAATCTTAACAAAAGCGGAAAATAATATCAAATATCGAAATAGAAGAATGATTGATTAGGTAATCGTGTATTTCTGAGAAGTTTTTTGAGTCAAATAAAAACTTTCAGAAGCTGGGGGATGGGGGGGGGGGTTAATTACATCATCCATTCGTCAGGTGTCTGTGATCCGCCTTTAAAGAAAGAAGCATATTTTTTTCATTTTTAGAGGCTGAAATTTTTAATTGCTACTACTTTTGGAGTCGGCATGAAAGGATCACTTCATTATAAATAGGGATCTGACCTATAGGACCGGGCTTGGTTTTTTCTCTACAAAAAGCTTGTCGATTTCCGTTCCGATTAATGACATTAGGCTATATACATATTATAATTTGTTTTTCCTGATTTTTTATTTCAGGTAGTAGGGGTAGGAG
>PRKT01001512.1:0-39003 GCA_003671525.1 Saccostrea glomerata
TACCATGCTGATTTTGGACTTTAAGATGTATAAACAGTCACCTTGAATTCTCTTTGAAATCCTTCTTTTTCCATGGCTTCCTTTTGTGTTATAATTGTCAGGAGGTCTGCAACAGCGATATTCTTAGCCACAGACAGATCATTATAATACACAGCCTCCTCGGGGTTCTCTATCTGAGGTTCTTCTTCTGGATCCTCGATTTGAACAGAAACATTTCCTATGTTTTCCCATGCCCCATTTTCTTCTTCAAGGATAAGGACGAAAAAAATCAAAACTTTTTATGTAATAGATAAATACAAGAAAAAAAGATGATAAAAAGAAAAGTCCTATTCTGCTTTTGAATAAAAAGAAATACAATGATCTAGAAATGAATAAAGAATATGTACCAGAAATTGAAGTGTTTTTCTTCTGAAAGAGCACCGTTTCTGATTTGGACTTGAAATACTTTTGTTGTCTGCGTCTACGGTGAAATTAAAAGACTGAATAATATATTAATACAATAAAAATTGTATATCCCAAACGCTTTAGCTTGGCAGTTATTTACAGTGTCAGTTAAATTGATATTCAATAAATATATTCATAAACATACCTAAACATGAAAATGATAACAATGACTATGATAATAACCAATACAAGAATGCCTGATCCCAATCCAGCACTTAAGGCTGTAGTCGTTAAAGAAGTCGAATCTTCCAAATTAAGAGCTGAAGAAAAGAAATGCATGTAAAATTATGCAAATTCTGATGTTTTCAATTTGTTCCGTTTAAAAATCAAAATTTGTCATAAATATTGATGCCTTTTTATTTATATTCTCATATTTAGAATTTGGTGTCTCAAAATTTTCTTTTCAACTTAATTATTTTCTGAATTGAAATGCGAGGGACTCGTTTTATGGATAACTGAACATTTTTCATTTCTACAGTTGGGAAAATGCCAATGAATAATGAGTAATATATACAAATGTGTCCTTATACGAAATATAACTGTCGATTTATTACAAGCTCACTATAATAAATAACGTTTAAAAGATATTGTATTTTATATATAATGGAATGTTCCATAGAAAATCTTCTTCTCAGATTGAATTGTCATGATGATTATTCTGAACATGCCATAATTTGTGAGTCTTGTTGATGTCCCTCTTTCATACTTTCCAACTTTTCATGCTATAACGTTGCTAATAATAGGACAATTTTCAATTTCTTAAATGGATATTTATAAGCTGATGAAAGAATTCAAATCATTTTAACACTCACCTATTGAACATTTTTCATCAATGAAGTTGCCTGTGCATCCCCCTATACACGACCCGTTGCTCCTGAGACAGGTTCCATTCAGACAGTTTGAGCTGCATTGTTTATCACAGGCATGACCAAAATAATCCGACCTACATTCTATATACATATATATATTATAAAAATCCTAAAATTATCTGTGAGTACATGCAAGCAATCTTTATTTTTCTTAATTATTGCCTATGAATTCGTTGATCAACATACTGGGTCACATTTATTTATCATAAAAAGCTCAATAATATTCTAAGACCCCCAACTCCATACTGTTAAACATTTGAGAATTTGTTCAACCGAATTGTTTTTAAAAAAAAGTATTGAATTTTATTTGTTGTCATCCCGATCATAGATTTGACCTTGGAGTGAGATCATGGACCTGAGTGTGTGATATTGGAACCCTCCGCCCCCCATACCCACCCCACCCTCCTTTAAAAAAATGGTCAGGATAAACTAAATCCCATTCGGATGTGTTGGTGTTTGACAATGATGCAACCTTGAATTTAACATTAGCACTAAAAATTACATTTCGGAAGCCAGCACACGATACATGTACATGCATGTGAAAAAAATACTAAAGATATAGCACCATATTCAATAACGGTGACATGCATCAGACAGAGAGCCTTTTGCAGACTCCTCGAACTGAAAAGGGTAACAGCCGCGGGGAAACATTTCTGTTCAATCGTCAAACAAATAGCATGTATCCCTCAAACCCAATAATGAGTTAATGTTTATTGAATGAAATAACGTATTTGCTTTGCGGGATGCGAATATTTTTCATCGATATTTGAAGGCGTATACTAATTGAAATTCAACTTTACCATTACATTGCTGCCCGTCCCATCCCCTTGTACAGGCACAACTTCCATCGGCCTGAGAACATCCAGAACTACACCCACCACCACAGGTCTGGAGACAGTCTGTTCCAAATTTTCCAAATTTGCATCCAGAATCACATGAGCCATTCAACTTATTGCATCCATTTTTACAGTTTTGGCTACAGGTTTTATTGCATTTCTCGCCATATATCCCATTCTTACATCCGTAGGTGCAGGCACCAAATTTAATTTCACAGGTCTGATTTGCACAATTCATATTACACTGAAGAGAACATTCATCGCCGTAATGACCGGAAGCACATCCTGAAGAAAAGTGCTCTAAATGCATTTCTTTATATGTTGGTAACAAGAACAGAAACTAAAATAAATGTATAATTTATTAAACATGTATCTACAAAATGACCTGTAAGACTCTTTTGTTTGTATTTTATATGTATAACCAATTACATGCACTGAAATTACAGAATTAAAGACTGTATGTTCTGTTATAGGATTTTGAATTTTAAAACCTTGAGTTGCTTTTTGTAAGGCAAAAAATAAGACAAATAGTAAAAATACGGAATCAAAGAAAATGTGTCATTAAATTATGGTAAGGAGTGTTCATGTTTTAAAAGAGGTCCAGTAAAGCATGTCCAAACATATAAATGAAGGATCAACAGTGATAACTTTTATGGTTGAATAACACAATTACACTAAGAAAAGAAAACTGCGAAGCAAGTCCAAATATCGATGACCAGAGTAATTTTCTGTACCTCAAAACGCAGCTGCAAATAAGCTTAGACAAATGAATAAAATTTGGACGAAAAGACAGTATACATAGCTTATTCATCACCCATATTCGCAAGATCTCAGCCATAGTGGGGTCATTTTGTTCCCCAAACTCCTGAACACAATTAAAGGAAAAATGTAAAATACCAGGTATGTCATAGGAAAAAATATTAATCAGTGTCTTTTGGGCATCCCCCAAGATGAGTTTCCTTTAACTGTAAAATGATACAAAAACTCAACATATTTGTAAAGTGTGACAGGGAATGTCACCAGGAATTAAAAGTAGAAATATTATTTGTTTGTTGTAACTCGTCACTTCCGTCTTTTGTCTTATGCTCGTCATTAACGGCTATGGAACAGTGAGGAATCTGTATCGTACCAGCATCTACAGGTACAACGACACGGGACTTTGGTTTATACTGTTTTATCAGATGGACTGGTCTTCACGTCTCACAAGTGGATGTATTACTATCAAGAATACGTGTAGCGTTCTTTTCTTATTTACCTGTGACAGTTATATTATTTATTGAACAGCCTAGAGGAAACCCCATTTTTTTCCAATAGATGATAAGGCTACTGGGTAGAAGTCATGGAAGTTCAGGTAACCAAAGTTTTTTGTGGAAGCAAACGTCATTTAGTTCCAGAAGGAAGAAAGTGTGAGAGACGGACGAATATAGTATTTTTGAGAGAGGAATGAACTTACTATCGCATGTATTCCCTATCCAGTTCGTTCTACATCCACCAATACAAACTCCATTTTGACTGCAATTGGCTGTTACACAATTTTTACTACATTCAAGTTGACAGAACAGACCATGAAAACCGCTGTTGCAACCACTGCTACAGTGCCCATTTTCTTTTATGCATTCATGATTTAAGCATGTGCTGTTACATTTTTCATTGCAATTTTCTCCGTAAAAACCTTTATTACAGAACCCGCAATTTCCATTTAAAGTGTTACATGTCCCGGTGCTACAATTTCCACATTTGTTTTCACATTTTCGTCCCCAATTTCCCTGAATACATCCGTCGGAACAGTCTTCATTCCAATCGCAAAGTTCGTCTTTACAGTTATGGCTGCATGTAATTACTGCCAAAGAAATTTTAACAAAAGAGTATATTGAAGATTTATATTAATGGCAATGCACAAGTTTCATTACATAAATTTGAAAATATGAACAAAAAATATTGTATGGAAAGCTAAAGATCATAGCAATTTAAAACGTTTCAAGATTTAAGTTCTCATTTTATTTATCATTACAACCATCAACCAAAGATTATTTTTGAAAATTAAGTATGTATGATAATTTTAATATAAGGAGGAAGATTTATTGATTGATTGAATGTATATTGTTTAATGACCCTCTCGAGAATATTTCACTCATATGGAGACGTCACCGTTTGCCGGTGAAGGGCTTCAAATTTTCACCTTTACTCGGCACTCAGGGCCATTGAGCAGTGAGGGATCTTTATCATGCCAACGCTTGCTGCTGACACGGGGCCTCGGTTTTTAAGGTCTCAACCGAAGGACCCGCAACTTTCACTTCAAAGTGCCAAGCGCATGGCGAAGGAACAGTTGCTTACCCATTTTAACGACTAGGTCAGTCGCGGCCGAGATACGAACTAACGACCTCCCGATCACGGAGCGAGCGCTCTACCGACTGACCTACCGTGAACGGTTAAAGAGGAAGAAACGACATACAGTTACGACTATAGCAGGGGGCAAAATCATAACCGATGTGTTTATAACTTATCTTCTAAATTCATTTAAGGTTTATCTTTTTAATATCATTGATTGTTTAGTTTTTTTTCCCTAAAAATTCTATTTTTTTCGAAAGGTCTAATCCACAACCTTAATAAACACAACATGTATCAATGAAGTTATGCATTATGCTAATTCAAATGACAAGTTATTTGTTCAAGAGCCTTTATCGATGATTTCCTATAACTTGTACTGAAGATGTTTAAGCGCCCATGGATGTGCTGTTTTATTAGTCCTCTTTAATAATTACTTTACAAATAAATATTTTCGTAAATTGACATTTTTATCCAATATATAAAAATCTAAAAGCCGTAATTCTATACATTTTTTTTATTTTTTGTCATATGAAGTAAGGTTTCAGTAAAATAAGATCGTGTTCCTTACCGAAGACATCAATTTCACATATTTCAAGTATAGGACCCCGTGTTGGGTTATCCTCTGGGGCATCGTACGTTGTGTTGATTCTGATGTATCTGGCTGTTGTTTCACATGAAATATTTTGTATGCTCGAGGGATACTCATGGTTACTGTAAGTGGTGTTATCTCTGTGACATAGGACCCAGTTTGTGACAGAAAAATTAGATGTCTCTAACATATAATGCCTAAATCGGTAGGGCTTCCACTTCGCTATCAAAGAGAACAATCTTAGAAATTTATTTTCTCTTTATTATTTCTATGATGTATTATAAAGCTTTATTTAAATTCCTAATAGTAATATTCATCAGTAAATAGGCTGTCCCAGAAAAACGCGATTTTTTCAATATATTTTGTTTTACCAAAAGTATTAGCTTGAAAAATGGCATACATCATGTACATGTATGATGATGATAATGCCTTAAAATTAAAATGAAAATATCTATATAAACAATTTTCTCTCAGCTAAACGATTCTAACAAATATGCCTTCGGCACAACATTGACGGCGTCGTTTGAAACGCGAAATAGCGAAACCCTTTCTTTTTATACCATATACATGCATTACTTACATTAACTTCTGTGTATATGCAAAGTTTGTTGGAAATCTACCGTCCATGTATTTTTGAAGGACCGTTCCCAAATACTGGTACATTTACTATAGGATTTTATAGTAAAATGCCAATTTTTAGCACTTGAAAGCAATTTTACAAATACACAAATATATGTTAGGCAAACAAAATTCTACCGGCTTCTTACCAGAGGGGGCATCTCAAACTGCAAAAAATAACTAATTTTCTTGGTTCTAAAGAGCACTACAATATATGACGGGCTAAAAGGTTTCATATGAAATAATAATGAAAATAATGAAGATATTTTTTGATTTCTATGTACAAATTACAAGAGCGTAAGTTTATTACTTTTTCTTTAAGGACATTTTTATTTCTCCTCTTTTTAAGAGCTTAAGTTTATCATAACGTCCTAAACACGCTATAACGACGTCAACCTACCTTTATCAATTGCAAAATCTGTTAAAAATCAGTTCTATAAAATTGTTATAATTATTACATTTTTATACCTATGATTTCTTGATTTTCTTTAATTTTAACAATTCAGCGAAAAAAGTTTCTTCAAAACAGTAAATACGCTTCGTTTTATTATGTTGCGTGGAATATCGTGCAATGGAAACCCAAGTCAGCACTTTTCGGCATACAATGTGCATTCGTCACTGTGTGTGTTTATTTTCGTTTTATTTACAGAGTAAAATATCTCAAATAAAAGTGTAACTAAAAGATTGCTGGGTTTATTCTTTATGGGGGGAATTTAGAATTACGATCATAAGCGTAACTGATCGAATTGTTGAGACCTGTGATTTCCTGCTTCTGTCTTTTAAGTTCATCTTAATATAAGCTGTTTATTCTTTTCTATTAATTAACCAGTCTATTCATCCTGGAACCCCTTCAACTAGACATAAATCTGTTTCCCATACTTATGTTTGTATTTTTTCATCGATTGTTACCATCTCTCCACATTACCACTTAAAGCCACCATTTTCAAATCGTCAGTAATGATGTCAAGTAAAAGAAAGGAATTTTTAAATACGAGTACTCAACCACATGTTCAAATTATAAATTAAAGCATTTTTGTACTTAAAATTGTTAACATAAGTCTGCAGTATAGCCTTATAACAAAGAAAACTTAATTGGAAATGCTATTTCTAATAGAGTAAAAAAAAAATGTCGTGCGGCGACCACCGATATTTAGCATTCTTTGAATACTAGTACTGTTTTTTACGCTCATGACATCACGCAGACCGATAATATCTTGTCAAAATATAAAAAAAAAGATGATTTTATAACAGCAAGCAAAAACGATAAGTCGTGCTTCAAAAGAATTTAGAATATTTAAAAAAGTTCGCGTTTTTCTGGGACAAGTCTTATATTTTACATAATAATAAAATGAAGTAATGGTCTCCCCTCTTGATTCGTACATGTAGATTGAAACTTTGAAATTCTCAACTTTTTTTTTTCAGAAATTGAGAACTATGAAATTTCTGAATAATAGATGGCAACGACAATCTGGAACAAGCAGAAAAAGGCCAATCTACAACTTACTACAAATTCAAATTGAAAAAGAAATATAAATACATATTTACTCTCATTTCTGTAATAGATAACAATGTCTTTCAGTTTATATTCCTCCTTTAAGTCAACCATAACCCATGCTGGTTCTGTTTCGTTTTCGGCAGTGTGTGAACAGCTATCGTAATTTTGATCATAATTTCCATCAATTACTTTCGTCGCTGATAATGTGGTAGAAGCTCTTTTGGAACTTTGTTCGGCTGTGCAGTTTTGCGTTTTTCTACATATGTTATCTGCATATAAATGAAATTAAGTTTAATAAATCATCAATTAGATAATATAGATTGAACACTAAAAGCTTCGTTGTGCAAAAACATTTATAATTGATTATTCCTACAATTATTTAAGAAATAAGATATCATTTTTAGAGTTTCATTGGGATATGACATGAAGTAGGTTGCATGATTAAATTCTATAACGCCCGAAGTTATAGTAAATTTCATCACGTAACGACTTCATGTCATATCCCAACGAAACTCTAAAAACTGATATTTTATTTCTTATATTTATATTTTACTTTTATTCCTGTTACAATGAAAAATAAACGCTATTTGGACTTGTTATTGAAATGCAACATAACGCACATGTACGTCATCATATGACGTCACAGTCAAGACTTTCCAAAAGTTTGGTGCGGTTTTCCCAACTGCATGTCATTGAAAATTGAATGTCAATATAATTTATACAGTCATATAAGGAAAGACATTGGCAAATGTAAATATATATAACTATAAATTGTAAATTGAAATTACATTGTCTTAAATTTACAACTTTATTTTCAATTATCCTTGTCAATAAATTAATCACGTAATAGGTGCTTGCTCTTCTTACTCTGATTCTATCTGTAGAATTTACATGGGTACTTAGGTCTACTAGCCCCTGTATTTTTTTTTTAATTTTTTAACACTTTCATGCTCTCAGATTGATCAGTTCGTCATCCTTACCTTTTTTTAATTATGTTCATTTTTACGCTTTAAGCAATATAGCAATTATAAATCGTTATCAAGACAATCCCTGAATGTAATTCTTCCTGTACATCCAAAAGGCTTGATAATATAGTATGATGAGCAGATGTATATATTTTTATCAGCCTGAAAGTAAGATATTTATCTTAAAATTACGACAACCTTCTTGACACAATCATTTCAAAACCAGCTCAATCCAATTTTCCCATGTAGTATTTACTGTAGACTTTTATGAAATTTCCAAAAATGTTTTTTTTTTTTTGGACAATTTGAATAATAACGCAACGGTAATACCGTATAGCTCATAAATCATATCATCAGTATGTTCAAGTTTTATTCATACAAAAGGTATAGGGGATGACTAAGGCATGACCTACCCATTGTTTAAAATAACAATAAATAGTCTCAAATATTCCTTTTATGTCTTCTGATAAAAGGCGTGAATCTCAAGTATTTTGAAAATTGTTTCATTGCTTTACAATCACAGATGTCAGTAAACTTATTATTCACATTTTTTTTCTACACGTACTTGGAAGGTGGTTGAGTTAGTCACTTTTTTAATCTGATTTGACAGTGTCGCTACAGGATTATGAAAAAGAGGACCATAGACCACATTGCTCACCTGAGAAGCTTTAACCATGGTATCCTCTACCAGTATTTTTCTGCGTAAGGCATGTACATATTGTTGCCTCGCCCTTTGCTTTATGGGTAATAATTTGTAAAATTTAAAATACACGCTACCTAATTGCAATGATGCGGTTAAATAAGGTTAAGCTTTTCTAGCCCAGTAGATCATGAAAAGGATACATTTCCTATATTTTTTCAATGTAAAACTTGGGTTCTCTATTGGGTCCCCGCCCTATCCTAAAACTGATTCTAAATTGTGGCCGCGCCCTATACCAAGGATTCATAATTTGAGGAATTAAAAATCTACACTATCCTAGTATGATTTTATTAAAAGTGTTATTTTTCTGGTCCACTTAAGCTTGTTCATGAGAAGATGATTTTTTCTATATATTTTCATGTAAAAGTGGGATTCAAAATTGTGGCTTCCTCCTACCCCTGGGGGACATGGTTTGAACAATTTAAAAAAAAAATCTATATTACCCCTGAATGCTTCCACATCAATTCTTCTGGCCAAGTGGGGTTTGAGAAGAAGACTTTGAAACATTTTCCCTTGATATCTTTATGTAAAACTTTGATTCCTTATCATATGTCCGCAATGCCCCCGGGGTTCATTTTTTTATCAATTAAGAATCTACATTACCTCAGGATTCTTTCATATATTTTCAACTTTTTTGGCCAAGTGACTCTTGAGAAGAGTATTTTTATCTCCCTGTCTAAGGTGAATTGGTCCTACAGTTTGACAATTTGAAGTCCTCAACACAGAAGGATGATTTGCATACAACTTCGGTAAAATGGTTCTTGAGAACGAGTAAAAAATATAAAAGGTTTACAGACGGGCGGAAGTCAAAACATATATAGCTAGACGGACGACGGACAAATTGTGTTCAGAAAACTCACCCCAGCACTCGACTCAGGCGAGCTATAAAATGTAAGATTAGGCATATTTCTTTTCATTTTCCAAGGGGTGGGGGGGATTACACATTTGAGTTTATTCAAGAAGATTGATTGCCAAAAAGTGTACACAAAATTCTATCAAATAGATACGATGCTTTATAAGATAGTAAAGTTGATGTATGGCACGCAAAATTCACAAAAAATGAGCAGCTCACAGTCCAAAAAGTAGATTTATCGCTTGTAAACTATTGTTTTTGGGCTGTGCACTATTGTTTTCGGACTGTAAACTATAGTTAACAACGTTAATCTACATTCTACCTCTGTAAACCATAGTTAACGCGGTAATCTATATTTCAAAACCGTAAACATATTTAACACTGAAAGCAATCAATTGCGATTACAAAATTTAGATTATCTGATAAACACAGTTTCAGAATTTGTAAAGTATGGTTTACAACTCTAAATTATAGTTAACGATATGATAAATATAGTTTCACGGTTTGTGAAACTATGATAAACAACTTTTAACTATAGTTCACGATTGTAAATTATAGTTTACAGACGTGAATCTATGTTTATCGACAGAATCTATTGTTAACGTTCTATTACAGACAGATAAACTTATATTAGCATTCGTAAACTATAGTTTTACAGATGAAAACTACAGTTAACAAATTGTAAACTTAATCAACAAATTGTTAACTATAATTCACGGTTTGTAAACTATAGTTTACATTCAATAAACCTAGTTTTTCAACTGTGAAACCATGTTAAGCTCATTTTTTTTATTTTGTCGTACCTTACTGGTGACATTATTTGCAGTGTAGTATGCAAAAGCCCGTCCATACACGATGCCTAATTATTTAGAGTAATGACTATTTATGGCATGCAGAATTAAATATTTCCATAAATTCAATTAATCAGTAACATACCGTAACAGTGAATGACTCTTAGTAACAAAACGATCCAAATCCACCAGAGGATAGCCATTGAAAATGAGGGAGAAGAAAAAAACAATCTTGGTTGAAATGGACGACCATGGAAGGTTCACAATCGAATTATAAGGTATCTGGTAAGAAATCTACTTAAAAAAGATATATACAGATTGACATTCCTTTTCATCATAAACAATCACCCAATAGGACAGAAACTTAAATCAGATAGATACACCCTTATCTCAAGTCAAGGGAAAATCAAGGGAAAATATTATGCCTCATTATTGCCATGCCTGATGTCTAATTCAGTTATGTCATCTTGAGTACATATTAGTAAAATTTAGATTTAATTACATAATTGCATAATTTTATATATATATATTATTTATAAACATGTTTGAAAAAAAGATACTTCCTTATTTAAAAAAAAATCTTTTTAATTTGTCTAAATAAATTTTGCCGCTTCATGCACTATACTAGAATGCCCTTTTTAAAAGTCTAAATATTATACAATTATGGACTGCAGTGTAGGTCGATATGTGGTTATAAGGACTCATGGAAATTGATATTGACAAACTACGAAAATAATCCTCTTATATAATATTAACAGATATTAGTATTCAATCGAAAATCTAAAAAAAAAAGTTCCTAGGGAAGGTTTCTATAGTTAGATAAAATGAGGCAGGAATAATGTATTTCAGGTTTACTTTGTAATAAGATGTAATTGTTGAAATCATGCATCATCTTTATTGCTTCCAAAGGTGCGTTTAGGGTAGTTTTGCAAATGAGTATGATAAAAATAGCATATTAATATGAAATTTAAAAAAAAACAATCGCAAAAATGTTGATATCAGAAAGCACGGTCATAATGTAATCATATAATAAACATACATAAACAAGTTACTAAGAATTTTGTATGAAAACATACCGGAATAGTGATTTACTCAGGATACATTACCATCCAAATCCACTTTAGTTCTACAGCCACTTTCCACAAACATACCTATTTAGCTAGGCAAATCAGGGAGAGCAAGACGGTAACTGGTAATTATTTTTATCGGCGGATTTTGAATCTCAGTAGACAGAAATATGTACTTCCCTGTTTAATTTACAAAACATCAAAAAATGACCTACACGTACTTATCTTTGTTGCATCAATATTTGAGCAGGTACGCTTGGTGCTTTACGTATTTCTGTCTTTACATATTTCCCTATTTTGATAATAATCTGGAAGTTGGAAATAAAACTTCCTAGAATAGAATACGTCTAGAAGTAAAATCCACGACAATTTTTTATAAGAATTTTTTTTTTCACTAAGAAGTTAAGTACAGCTCCGTTTAAAAATCATGTAAAACAGGCATAAAAGGTGATATATGTTCTCAGAATTTGATGATTTTGATCGTGAAAGCACTTAAGGTGTTTATCTTGAGAATAAAAACAATATAAAAGAGATTCCTCTTATAACTACATTTAAATAGTGCCCGAAAGATAAGAGATTATTCATCCATCCAAGTTGAATACTTGGTGGTTGCTAAGGAAATTTCTTTACCCATATTTCCATTGTAACCCAGACCAAAACATTTTTTATTTTACACACATGCTTCATACGAAAAGAGAAAACTATGTGTGGAAAATCATTGTATTCCGAGAACCCTCATATTTTTTTTAAAAAATCTAATATTTTTTATGAAAATTTTTATACGTTTTAGCATTTAGGACTATATTGCGAATACCGCTCAGCAAAAATGTATATAAGGTATCAAATACATTTTAATTTTAAGTTTTTATATCTATTCCCTTTTTTAAGAAATGGGGAGGGGAGAAACGAATACAATCCAGATCTAAAATTACTTTATGACATTGTTCCTTGTCTCTATTTTGTGGGGTTAATTGACACTGACTCGATGCAGAGCCAATGGATGTGATTTATCGCGTTGCAAGTATCTCTTTATTCTTTTTCATTCATGGACTTGTCTTTTTTTAAATCTAATAAGAATTTGCTATGACGTTTTTGCCTTGTTGTTATTCCTCTTAGGGCAAAGTATTGAATTTTCTCTTTGCGCAACAGATTTTACACATGCATGCAAGAAATATATGGGGGTATTTACAATTTTAAAATTATTAATTGGTGTAGGATTAAACAAACATATATTCATAGAAAAAATAGTGTTTATTTTTACCCCAGTAACCAGTATAAAAATGAATTTGGTTTAATAATGAAGGGATCTGGGAATGTTGACATACAATATGGTGGGCATGGAGAATAACACTTGCTTAAATCAACTCAGTGGAAAACACTATTCTATGGAAACTCTAACTCTTACATATGAACTAATCGACGAACATTTCTGATGTTTCCAGATCATGTCAAGGAGCAACGGTTAAAGTGACTTGTTGATATGGGATACATGTACCCACTCCTTCATTGCACCTGATCAGCATCTGATTATTTACCATAAACGCGGAATAAATGCTAATTTTAAAACTTATTGAGAGATTCAAAGATTTTTTTTTTTCATTTCTTCTTTTATATACATGTATTATGAAGTTTTTTTATATTTGGACTTTTGTTTCTAAATGAAATCAAAATTACATCACATGCATTCAAAGTGAAGAATTACGGCGTAATCATACAGATTATAAAAATACAATTTTAAATGCATGAAAAAAGTTAGAGTTATAGCAGAGCTCCATAATGCCATATAGTTCCATGTAGTGCACCTCTCATCGGACTTTTTGATCTGACATTTATTTCGGGTTTTGCAGATTAAAACATGGACATTGACTACAAAACCATATGGGATGCGGTTCTAGTTTGTATTATTTAAATATTGAATCTCATTCAGAAAAATAAAAATCAGTTGTTAACTAGAACATTCTCCACTCATGGTTAATGTATATATAGATAGCTCATCTATCTGGTGGAGAGATGCAGATTATGACCTATACTCTGCACCCTTAGACACTGGGCAGTGAGGGATCTCTTTTGTTCAACTTCGGCATGGGAGAAAGGTTTATACAGTCATGTAGTGTCATCCAAAGGACCCCTGTCCACGTCTCAGAGTGGTATTCGAAGACACGATATATCAGGGATCAACTAATTTTTAGCCGGGCTTATTGCTCAAAGAGCAATTGCCGGCTTATGTGATCCTGTTCAAGGCAGAATGTTAACCCCATAGTCGCCATTTTAAAGTTACGTGCAAAAATATTGTTCTTACTCTCAGCCGCTTTTGAGATATTACAAACGCTAAATAAAGCAACAAAAATAAAACGAAGTTTTATCTATATAATATAAACACTGTCAGTGTCGTTGAAAACTTCATAAGTCAAAGAACATAATTCATTGGCGTAAGGTTTTTTGATAATCAGTGTTACTGTAGTTCTCTATACATACGAGGTAAAGCAGGAGAGGTAACCAGACTGGCCCGTTTGTTTACATTCAGCTGCGGTACCAGATTAATTCTGATTCTGACAAAATCGGACCGTGGTATTAGGATTGAAAAACTCACTGTCATTGTCTTATTATTTATATTGATAGTTTTCAAATAATTTTTTCATCAAAATATAAACGTGATTCATGTAAGAAATCCATTCAACTCTGTAAATGAGCCCGGCTCTCTGTACTTCTGAGTACTTTGATTTATGCCTCTAGAGCAAATTCTCCACGACTGCGGCTCACAGAAGCTCCGAAGTTTGTTAAAAGTACTAAGATGATTCACGTCACAGTTAATTAAAAAAAATAATATGACTCATCTAGACAATATCTGGAATGATTTGATCATGAGTTAAATGCGCCTATAGTTATGTGTTATCTGATTAATTTTAGTTAAGTTTCCCTTTGTCCTTTCGTCTGTCTGATTATCCACAAAATTTTAACCTTGACAATATCTTTTGGTTGATTAAAGCTACATATGTATGTAATATATATTACATATACAAGTATCACATAATATGCATTGTGTATTAATCGTGACAATATGTTAAATATTTCAAATAATTTTGCCTAACTAGCCTTGACCTGAGAATTTGACCTACTTTGAAAATAAAGAAATTAAGTTCAAAAATTTAAGTTTTGAGTAGTTTGACCTAAGACTTTCGGTCGGCTTACAAGGTTTCATCCGAGGGATCAGTCTAAAAGTTATGCATTGATTTGGGCCGACCAGTCCCTTACGCCACCACTAACTAACTAATTCCAAAGGATTGCATCCAATCTAGACCTACGCACTTGATGTGGGACCCTAGCAAGTGCGGAATGTTTATCGTGTCTGTACTTACTGTGACACTGGCGATCGGTTTAACACATCCTTTATTAATTTATAGATAGGAGCAGATGTACCGTGCCAGGTGAAAATATATAAAACCCTTTAAATTTCAAATTTCAATCATTTGTTTAAACATTTTGAAAACTTTCTTTATATACATGATTTATTTGAAATTAAAAAAAAAAACCATTTGTACAATGATAAGGCTGCCTAAAAAAAAGGAAGGTTGAGTAAATTAATGTCCGATGTTCAAGGTATTTTAGTTGCAGTACTACAAGACAAAATAAGCAGAAAATATAAACAGAATCATCTGTGTCAATCGTGACAACATATCATGCCAGAAATAAATAAAAACAAACAAACAGAAATATCGCCATTAAAATGTACATAATTCATATGAATTAAATTAAAAAAAAAGAAATTTCTAACAAAAAAATAATTATTATGATAAAACAAGACGTGTTTGTAAAACACTGCGCCCGGTGAAAACAAAGTTTCAAAAAGTGTTTTTAGCATATGGGTCACAGTCAAGGTCATTAGGTCATTGTACTTGGTGTCATTTGAAAGGATTAAATTGGTGGAGTATGCGTATTAGACAGGAAGTCTATATCTCCTATGGTTCACAAGTTATGACGAAAGTTTGATAAAAGGTGATTTCAGTATATAAGTCACAGTCAAGATCACAAGGTCATTGACCTTTGTGTCATTTGAAAGAGTTTAATTAGTGGAGTATGCATACCTAATATTCAGTCTATATCTTCCATGATTTAAATCTTTAGCGCTAATTCCGCGCTATTATTAGCAAAAGGTCAAGTCAAAGTAACAAGGTCATTTACCTTGGTGTCGTTTGAAAGACCTGAATTTGCGGAGTCTGCATACCAAATATTAAGTCTAAACCTCTCATAGTTCAAAATTTATGGCGAATGTTTTAAAAAGTTGACAACAGTCAGACAAACAGATAAAGAGACAGAACAAAAATAATATACGCAACAGATCTGTCGATCTGGGCGCATAATAAAATACACAATCATGACATATAAAGATTTTCTGTATAAGTCTCTAAAAATCAGAAAAGAATATGTCTTTTTGGAAAAATCTACATAATTTTTCTTTTATCAATATAAATAAAATTTTCAAATGATTTGTTTTAATTAAATATTTGACTAGATCTCTCAGATAAGAAAATGGGGTATTGTACTACATTGTATTTTAAGAAATTAACACAAAATACAAAGTTTGTTTTGTCTCTATAAAGTACGAAAAAATTATTACAATAATCTAGAAAATGTCATTTACAATGTAAGTGTTTTCTTCTAAGTGTTGGCGTAAACACTGTCTGTATTAAGAAAATCTGAAACTGCTCTGAAGCAAAATTCATATTCTTCCTGAAACAGAAAAAAGATACAAAACCAATTTCATGATTCCTATTTCATGATCTTATCTTAAATGATTAAAAGAGTTCGGAATTCTGCTTCTCCGGCACATATAATAAAATAAATACTGTTTATTTGTAAAGAACGGGATTGAAAATAATTAAATGAAAATAAATATTGCTATACTTTTTTATTTTGTCTTCTCATCAGAAAACTTGATTTTAATTAGTGGCATTTGTTCTCAAAGAAGAAAAGTCACATTGGTCCATTTTTGGCCCTGTGAATTTTTGAAAAATCAGAACAGCTCAGTTTTAGTTGAAAATATGTTAAATTTCACTTGGACCCTTGGTGACTTCTTTTCAAATAAAAATGACGTAATTTTTTCTCTTGTCTATGTATTATGACGTCATGAATTTCGTCATTTCCCTCAAATCTGGAAAAATTCCCTAAAAATGTCAAAAAAATTAAGCTGTTATTAATATTTTGCATAGCCCCCAACTTCTGATTTAAATTATTTAATTATATAATGAAAGAACAATTTCAGAAGATTCTAGTCCATGAAAAATTTTTTGGATCGCGGGGTGGGCTCATATTTTTATCAAAAGTTAAAGATGCTCAGTTTCACCCATTTTCTTAAAAAATCAAGAACATTGCAGTTTCACAACGTCTGATTTTCCAAACTTTGAACTCTCAGACGAAAATTTTTTATATGAACTGAAGGCTCTAAGTCTCTACTTTATGTTGATGTTCGAAATTGGACCTTAGGACTTGGTCAGTTAATTGGTATATTGACAGGGCCATTTTATGGAGTTTGTGAACCTACCTCTTTGCGCTTCGTTCGGAAAGATAAAGGTAATGTCAGATATGATCAAAATTTCCCTTTATGTGAAACTTGTAAAACAATTGATGTGATGAAAATGAAAACAATTACCTTCGTAGATATCATTTCCGGTCTTCTACACTGTAGCTGCTGAACTATAGTAAATATGTCCACTTCGTTATCTTGTTGTAGTTGTTCTATGGCGTTGTATACAGCAATAAATACTCCACAACAGGTTGCACCGTCCCTTTTGAAAATCATATAATAAAAATATAATTCTTTTAAACCTTAAAAAAATCATAGATAACTCCTATTCAAAAAGAAGTATAATTTTATTTCCTCAAGAATTCTAATTTATACCTTGTGGGATACAAATACATTAAAGTGAATATATATAAGCTAGTGCATTTGTTACCCATACAACTACCATAAATAAGAAAATGAGTCTATACTTCCATTCCACTTTTCTATTGTATGTTCTACTACTTTTATATGCTGCTGGTATTAATCCAAGATAATGTTGGTACATACCAATATATATTACGAAAAAATATTCATACATATAGTAGTTAGAGTACCCAATGAAAAATTAACTATTCGCATATCAGTCGAATGGATCGATGATCGAATAAAGAAACGACTCGAGAATAATAATAAACCATTTCAAAATTAAGAATGCGTGTTACTTGATGTCAGTCAATTAATACATTTCCTACCTTTGATTTTTTCTACCATGTACATAAAGAAACTAACAATTTCGCGGGAACCTGTCTTGTGAAAAGTGTGAGATAATAAGTTTTATTTAAAAAAATAAGTCGGGGTTATCTAAAGCTTATGTGCAAAGAATGCAAACAATATTATTTTTCGGAGGAGACTAAATATCATCTCACAGGTTTAGAAAAGTTGATAATTCTTTGATTTTCCCCTTAGTCTTCGAAAATGAGATATTTTTGGAAAATATTACTTAATACTTCAATAAAATACCAAATATAAAAATATTATACTTAGTAAAGATTAACAGATCTTAATTCAGACAAATTCAAAATATGATAGCTTAGTGCTAAAAGTGTAATATAAACTGTAAAAAAATATACCAAGTCAGGCGACATTTATGAGAAAAAGCAAAATGTTAAAAATCAGCTTATGTGATTTATCACTATTTTTCGATTTTTTATCAAATTTACGTGGCTTGGTATATTTCTATAATATTCTATTAAATTATGACATTTTAAAGACATCATCGTATATTTTATTCCAATTTCCTCTTTTCATATCTAGATAATTATTGAAAGATAGAAAATAAATTAAAATGTTTGGAAATTAAAGTTCAAAATTAAAAAAAATTAAAATTTATAGTTAGGAAGCAATGGTTAGAAAGAAACCTATCACAACACAATGATTTTGGTTAAGTCTTATGATGTCTGGTTTAATTTTGTATGAGCCCCCCTTTCATATAGGCTATTGCTTGGTATAGAAGAGAGAATGATTTCCTTTTAGCTCATTAGTTTTATTGCAATTCAAGTCTTAGCCAGTCTAAGAGAGAATCAATAATGACGATAATGAAAGATGACCTAAAACTTACTTCGAAATCACAGTTACATGCCCGCTTGAATGAGATTTCCGATCAAGGCTGAACTGTTTTATCAGGTTTGTCAAGGTAGAAGTTTCCCTCGGAAGTATTTCACTGGAACTCCAGTCAAGGCATTCAAAAATTTGTAGGTCATGTGTTTTCTCATTTTCCTGAAAAATGCAAATGTTAGTTAAACAAAAAATAGCTTCTGATGGGGAAATTGGTTTAATTAAAAAGCATCTACGGTAATAGTTCGATTAGAACATTGCTAAGCTTAGTCATTACTTCAAAGAGAGAGTTGCCATTGAACTGTTAAGGTAGCCCATCCCTTGAGCAATTGAGTAAAGGCTCTTGAAAATGTCATTGAATTCAAAAAAAAAAATATGCATGTACCTTTTTATGTTTTGTTCGTTTTATTTCACATTAGAATATTTTTTATAATACATTTTTAAGGTTTTATAACTTGTGAATAAAATTTAAATAAAAACATGGTTTATGTTCAGCCTGAAATATACCTAATTATATACTTTAGATTTCAAAATACTTATAAACAGAACTCAGGAATATATGAATGTCTTTTGCATTATCTTTTTGTTAATCTGTATTTCTTGTATTATTGATTGTGTAAATACATATACTCGTACGGTATCACGTGACGTCATTGTAAAATTTTACAGATCACATTCAATGTAATATCGTGTAAAAGTATTAGTCTAATAAGCAAAAAAAAAAAAATTCGTAGCTTAAAATGTACAGGTATCACCTTATTTAAACGTCTTTTCCAGTGCTGAAATATTCCAGTCATAATACGTATGAAGAAGAGGAAATGAATTAAGTTAATAGTAAAACATATTTTGAGAAGTATTGAAATAAATGAAAATTTAAGTTTAAATATTTATAACGCCTGAAAAAAAGAAGTAAGAAGCTTAAAATCGCAAATAAAAAAAATAAAAACCTTTCAACTTTTTTGTTAGATCTTTGCTTTAATACTGAATTTGACTACAGAAAAGTTCTTTCACCTGGTCAATACATATGGATCGAGGTGGTTATAATCACTCGACAGGGGACAGTAACATGTACTCTTGCTAAGTTCTTGATTTTTCAGGGGTCCGTGTTTTATGCTCTCCTTACAAATTTGTATTAATAGAATTTTTATTAATTACCGTTCCTTTGTCCTTCCCCTTCTAACTATCGTCAAACTAAATGGACTGGAAGGTTAGATGTTTCCTAAGAAAAAAAAATATCTCACCTCCTTTTTGATAATTTTTATACTCGTCTTTCGTATATCCTTTGATAGGGTTGTTTGTGAATCTTTAGTGATTGTAAACGGACTAAGTTTGACAGGATTCACATTTTCCTCAACCCAACTTTGTAACTGTAATATTCAGATAGAAGAAAACTCTTAATTATAGATTCTATTAACTAACAGGAAATTTATCAAAAATATTTTGCCACTTGCAAGATAACAAAACGAAAAAAAAATTAAAAAGGAGTTGTATCTTTATCATGATGTAGTGTTAAAAGTGAGTTGTTTTGTTTTTTTTAAACAATTACCTCTTTAAACTCTGATAGAGGATTCAGTGAGATGAGGAATTCTGTTTCGTGATCAAGTAGCAGACAAACAAGATCTATGGCCGCACCAGGTACAGGAAGTTGCGCGGATATAAATTCATCAGCTCCGGTGAATGACTATGTAAAGAATTTCAGAAAATAAACTGCATACTATTCGTCAGAACATGGCGTGGGTTTTTTTCTCGCGCAGATAACATTCTGATATAGATTTTCAAAAATATTAGAAAAATAGTTTTATTGATATGATAATTGATAAGTTATGAACAACATGCATAATACATACGGAAATATTCACTGCATTGTAGTAGGACTCTCGACCAGGAACATGAGAAGTCAGATAGACCAGATACTGCTCAACTGCATAAAATTATCATAGAAAATCATAGAAAAATTGTGTCTATTTAAACGAAAAATATATGAATTCCACTAGCGTCAAAATATATTTTAGAAATGTTTGTTTACAAATTTATCACATATTTTAAGTGCTTAACTTTCTTCGTTTCTTGAAAAATATGATTCATTTTGTAGTTTAGGAACCCGTTAGTTTTGTTCAGTTTCTTTGATTTTTTTTTTTTACATTTTGTTAAAGAAGCATTTCAGTTTTAATGGGATTCCACGTTTTATATTTTTTTCCTGAAATACTTCAACCTCGAAAGGCAAAAACTAAAAGAAATGATAAGGATACAAAAGGTCACTGCACATTTTCAATAAAAGATGTCAAATAAACATTCAGAATCAATCTACCTGGTAATACTGATTTCGTCAAATTCAGGTTTGAGTACTTCTTTCCACTCTTAAAATCTTTGGCATCGTATCTTGGTTTTAAACTTATCAATTCCTTTAAAATATATTATTAAATAATACATTTGTATAATCATATGATTCTATATTTACTTTAAAAAAAAAATTATCAAAGGATACATTTGCATGACAGAATATTGAAGTGTTTCAATTTTTTTCCATTAACTCTTATAAGCTTTATCATTTATTAAAAAATAATAATAACTGATAAGAATTCTGAATACATTCATGTTAATTCTTACGTTGAATTCGTTGGTTATTTGTTTCTGTGTATCTGGTTTGTTCACATCTATATACAAACTGAGAAATTCGTCCTTCTTTCTATATTGCGCCTTTCTTCTGAAGTACTCATACAAAGCATGGTACAGAAACACATACTGGTCCTGATAATAAATTAATTTATATATTGGTGTTTTCCCATTTTCTTCGCATTTTTTTTACTGAAATTTATCAATCAAAACAAAATCTAAAGTAGTAAAGAAAGAAGGAAGAAACAGTTATCAAACGTACCACATTTTGTATCATCGTCATCCTGTCTCTACGCATGGCCTTGACATACTCTATGACATTGACCTTGCCCTTGTCCTTGCCATATCTGGAGAGAACGTCAAGGGCAATGAATGTCCCAGTTCGTCCTATTCCGGCACTGTAACACATTTCAGAGAAAATAATACATACCAGCATTCTGACTTAAGGGGACCGACTATAGTTTTATTGTGTGAAAACTACAATAGCGAAACTCTTCATTTTTATACCATATATAACTTACATTAACTTCAGTGTACATGCAAAGTTTGGGGGAAATCTACCGTCCAGGTATTTTTGATGGACCGTCTCAAAATACAGGTTCATTTACTATAGGATTATATAGGAAAATGTCAATTTTTAGCACTTTAAAGCAAATTTTACACATACTACGATAGATATTTTGTTCAAACTATAATATTTGATGAGTAATACTATATTACACAATATATGTAACAAAAACCAAATTCAACCGTCTTGTTACCAGAGGTGGCATCTCAAAATGCAAAAAATTAGCAAATTTTACTATTTTTATAGCGTATTACAAAATATGACGTACACAATGGATTCACATAAAAACATAATAAAAATATTGGAGATATTTTTAAATTTCAAGAGCGTATGTTTATTTCTTTTTCTTTAATAATATTTTATTACCCCTTTCTTTAAGAGCTACAGATTATCATAACGTCAAAAACACACTGCAACGACGTCAACCTACATATCAATTACAAAACCGAATAAAAATCAGTAATATTAAATTATAATAACATTTTTATACCTATACTTTCTTCATTTTGTTTAATCTTAATATTTAAGCGTAAAAAGTTGCATTAAAACAGTAAATACGCTTCATTTTACTATGATGCGCGAAATATTGCGCGATGGAAACTATAGTTGGCCCCCTTAAAACACAAAACGACACATAAATTTGTTAAAGATAGAACAATTTACTTGAGATGTTTTGGTATTTATTAAAGCATTATCCCGTTTCTTTCTTTTTTAGTATGAAAACAAAACAGTCCCGCATCTGATTTTTGTGTTTCACACATGTGTAGCGTAGAAATTATTTAAATACTGGAAAAAAGGGAAATATAGAATTTCAAACTATTATCAGGAGTTAAGAAGTTTGAATTAATAATTCTTATAATTTTAGGATGCATCTTTTCATTACAGAAGATATAATAGATGTGGTATCGATTTTTCATTCCTTCAAAAATATCCTCATGTTGATTACCTGCAGTGTACAATGATTGGATGTTGGGTTGATTTGATCTTGTGTCTAAAGTGACGATGGAAGACGACCAGATTTAGAGGATTTGGTGTTCCGTGATCTGGCCATCGGGTGTAGTGATACTGTACGACCGTCCTTGACCCGGTGACCTAATTAAAGATATCCACCGTTAATATTCGATATATATGATAAAATTAATATATCCTTTTCGGTTTGATGTGTTTTGCTTCAAATATTATTATCATAACAACTCAATTTGAAAAGTGAAACACTGTAAATCTTGAATACCCTCTTTTTGTGTACAGTCATTTTTCTTTCAACGAAATAAGCATAAACTTTTTCTTCTACCAAGGTTACAGAAAAAGGATTTATGTCAAGTTCTTTTCCTTCATCTGGCCAATATTGATGACATTTCACCTAAAATTAAAAGGTGCAAAGTTCATGTAAGATACATGAAGTAGGAAAATTACACAGACAATAATCGAAAAAGGCTTTCCTGAATATGTGACTTAAGTTGCCTATACAACTTCACAAATAAATATCCGTGACATTGCAAGAAATACTCTAGGAAAGAAAAATATGTACTGATAAAAAAATTCAGTAGGTAGAAAAATGGATAGATTATGGGGTGTACAATCCTTAATCAAACCTTTGGTCCCTCAATAAGGTTGGTCAACATAACGATGTATTCTACGTGTTCCTGCCATATCATTCTCCAGTGGTCAACTAAAGTGTTCTCCCGTGGGCCTAAAAGACATTCATTTCTAAATTGAAATGCTATAGCGTATGTTACCTCACAGATTGTCTAATCCATTAAATAAATGTTTAAGCTGAACACTTTTCCTCTAAATTGTCCAATTATAAAAAAAAAAGTAATTTATTTACCTTGACATGCGATGAATTCCCTTTTTCCTTCCATATTCTAAAATAGAAAGTCACTGCATGACATGTTTAGAACACATTTTAATATTATTAGATACATGCAAATATTATCAAACTGAAAAAAGCATTACAAGAAACAACTGTACACAGTACCTCAATGTAGTTTGCGTTGATGTAATCAGAGGCAAATCCCTTACCAACTTCTAAAACAACTCGGGAATGATCATCTGAAAGTAAAACATAATCGTAATCTACAGCATTAAACCTGAAAACAACACACACTCTTTAAGGATGATGTTCATTCAGGTTTCAGAAAACAAAAAGGAAATTTTATAAAGAATATTATATGTTAAACCAAAAATTGTCCAAAGGGGTAGAGTTATCAAGTTTTAAATCAATATCAATTTAAAAAATCAAATATTTCTTTGTTTGAAGAAAATAAACAGGAACAAAAACCAATGTATGGTAATGCAAAGGAACGATCATAGGCATTTATGCCTGCTGTTCAATTCATTTCTATTTATGAATAAAATATATTCTAAACTAATGCAGAGGAAATTCGGACTTAATTTTTAATTTTTCAATTTTCTCAAAATTTATTTTTCGTGCAATATTAATCACAATGTAAAGGTTACGTGTATGTCAAAACATAATTTTGAAATCAATATAGGTGTTATAGCTCATAAATTATTTCAAAAAAATGAATGCTATGAGATGAAGAAATTCAAAAATATGAACAAAAAGCATTCCAGACAACATATCTCAATAATTTGATCATTGACCCCATATAATATTAATATCATGAGAATTAAGGCAACAAAAGAAACCGGAGGCTATAAACAATTTATAGTTCTTATCATTCAGATTTTTTAAATATTACATTCAAAATGGGTAAAAATATCAATACATGTATAAAAGAGGGAATTCGGACGGTAATATTTATTAAGTTTATGGCCCAGATTCTGATCTTTTCTTAATATGAAGTAAAGCTGTTCTGTGGCTATAATATTTCATTATTTAAAGAGTTGTGTTTCTTGTAATATTTTGTGACTAAAGGTAAAACTGGTCATAGTGTGAAAAATTTAGGCATTTCCGAGAAATACTGAGGGGCCACTAGCATAAAAAAGTAGGTCATTGAACTTGTTATTTGAAATTGAAATTTAACACAAAAATCATAGGTGTACTATGTGCAATAGGATGTTTTTCGTTCTTATCAGTGGAATTTTTAGTAAGGAAATATTATATCGATGATATATATTGTAAAAAAGATAAACTTTTTGATGAATTTATAATTAGAGAAGTCGTGATATCTTAAACTAATTTACTTATAAACTTTTGAATGAAAGATCATTTCTATAAAAGAGAGCACTGCAAAAGAATATTATTATACGTTTCAATAAATTGAAATTGCATTACTGTTTTATGCTACATTTCACACAAAAGTGAGAGGTGCATATAAAAGTCTTACATGGAAATGTAGTTTTAAATCTATTTTTTGGCATATTCTCATCTGTTTTGGCGGTATCACAGGCAAATCTTTCTCCATAAGGAAGTGACTTGATTAAGATAAATAGTGCTTTATGAGTTACATACATGAATGTAAAACATGCCATAATAATCAACAGGTAGCCCCAAAAAAGTTGTTTTATGTATCAATTCGAGTATCCATAATTAAAAAATACTTAAAAAGACACCTTTGTTTCCAATTTGTTAATTTGATTATTGCTGCCCAATTTTTTTCAGTTATCTTTGGACTTGCTTTGTTTAAATATATTTTCAATATTCACATTATTTATTAAAAATTTATCTAGCTTCATTAGCCTGAAAGTTATGTGGATACCTTGAACTCCTTCAGGAATCCCTCGTTTTCCTTTGCTTCCTTCTCTCTGATTACATTCATCAAGTTTGAGACAACGATATCCTTAGCCACAGACAGATCATTATAATACACAGCCTCCTCGGGGTTCTCTATCTGTGGTTCTTCTTCTGGATCCTCGATTGGAACAGAAACATTTCCAATGTTGGTGTATAATTTGTTGTCAGCTGCAACACATATTTACGTGTATAATAATGTCAAAAAGAGCCTATTTTGACTTCAAAAATATATCATCCTTTTTTAGACATGACAATGCTGTTCTTAATAGGACTGTTCAAATATAAATTTAAAGAAAACCTGTTGAATAACATTTGATTATCTATTGAGCTTAATTTCATAAATATGTAAAAAGTACTAAAAGGCAACATGAAAAATTAACAGAAAAAATTATTACAAAACAGGAAATAAATGTACAACTACTCGTATGACTTGTACATATGCATGATAAGCACATTAAACACACTTTAAAACGTCCGATTTTAATAATTTTCAGGAAGATATCGTGGTTTTGATATCAGATTAATTGATTTTTTTTTTAAAAATAGGTAATCTCATTATGCAATACGAAAAGGTATATTGTCGAACAATCGAGCATCGATATTTTGTTGCAATTATGCGATGACAGAATAATTCCATGACGATAGTTGGAAAAAAACAATGAAGAGATTTTGAATTTTCCGTCATGGTACCTAAACAATCATCATCGCACCATATTGCAAAACGATTGCTATCACAACATCGTGTTATCGCATTATATTCACCATGTCATTACATTGTCACATTATCACTTCATCGAGCCAAAGCACGATTGTGTTATGATATGAATCCCTATCTTGATCCCATACCTCTTGAAATATTTATGTTATCGCCACTATAAGAAACATGAGTTGTCGACTTTTTATCGCTTTTTTGTCTCCTAAATCTGAAATACAAGCAAACAATTGTGTCAAAATATGCCAGGAAATGCCATATAAATAAAGAATAAAACATTTAATATTATCAGCTATGGAGTATTTAATAACATAAATCTTACTCGTTTAACTCATAAAACATATTTATTGATTTTTACCTTTTCAAAAGAATGATAATTATAATTGCAACAATAACGAACACGAGGATCCCTACTCCAACACCAATTGCAGACACGGGGACATCTGATGGAGTACTTTGGGGTAGGACTAGAAAAAAAAGACACGAGCTTTATAGCGAGTACATAAGTATCTCAGGCTGAGAGCTATTTCTGTCTGAAAAAGGCTTGATCGTACTTATGTGAAGGAGAAGCTGAAAATGTAACAATGTTTACGACGGAAAGATGACGAAAGACAAACGACGCAAAAAGAAAGCAGTAGGTCAACTGAGTTACTCAAATGATAAAAAAAAAATAAAATACGGCGACTTCTTTTCTTCACATAAACATCAAAGCTATAAATGATATTTTAGTATTTCAATTTACAGAAAATTATTTTCCTACCTACACCGCATTGGTCACCAAGGAAGCCACTTTTACAACCTCCAAGACAGGTGCCGTTCAGAGCATGACAATGCCCATTTAGACAATGACTGCTACACTTTTCGGTACAGTTGGCACCATAGAAGTCTGGTCTGCATTCTAAATTCACAAAGGTTTCTTATTTTCTTTAAGCATTTATTTCTTTTTTTGAAAATAAGCTAACAGAATATTAAATACAAGGATTCGTCATATTCACTTGTATATAAAAGGGAAAGATCTATTAAAATACATACTCTAAAAATAAATACGAATTTATGTCAAACAAAAATGTCTGTCAATAAGATGGTTTATAATCAGAAAAATGATTTATCAATGTTGTTTTTTTTTATCGAATTACCATTGCATTTGTATCCCTGCCACTCCTGTTTACAGGTGCAATTTCCCGTGTTTCTTTCACATGTTAAATCACATCCAAAGCTGCAATCTAACTGGCAATTATCCCCATACTTTCCATCAACACATCCATTGTCACAGGCCCCGGTGTTTTTATTGCATGCGTTTTTACAGTTAGTATTACACCTGGTTCTACAGTCTTTGTCATAATAACCAACCCGGCAATCTCCGGAGCAATCACCAGTTGTTCTGTCACAAGTAGTAGGGCAGGAAGAACAGTTCTTGTCACAGTAAGGTCCAAAATATCCAGGCAAACATCCTTTATCACAGTATCCGCTTTTGTTACAAGTACCATTCTTACACCTATTACTACAGGGCAGGGAACAATCACGACCAAAATGTGTTGGTACACATCCTGAAATAATTAATACATGTTCCTTATATTTCATCTTATATTCATATTCGTGGACAACCATTTTCATACACACTGCCATTTAGAATTGTATTGAGTAGCTAGACTCTCCCTTTTCATTCTTTGTGTTTAATAGTTGATTTCTGCCACATGTACAAGATGAACTGTAGTATATTGCCAATGCTTGTCGAATATGCATCATTTAAAATAATTTTTACTGAAACAAATGTTAAATGAAACAGTTATTTCATAATAGTTTGGTTTTTTCAAAGTGATGACACCTTGTTAGGGTCGATGAGTGTGCTTATCGGTCAAACCAATGCAAAACTATTTGAAACAACTTGAATTTAATAATCTGCATGTAAGAATGGTGCCCGAGGAATTTTCTTGATACAAGTAGGCCTTCATATAATTTCAATAAAGTTTTTCTAGGCCGACAGATCTCCTGTTTTTCTGTAGGCATCTGCAACGTGCAATAACATACACCTACTCATCCTACTCATCGTATAACTATAGTAGGGAAAAGACTTTATTTCCCGCAGACAACTTTCAAGCATTGTCGGCAAGATCTCCGCAAAGAACTTAATTTATTTTCTCTTTTTCAAAGGGAGATGGACTAGATATTGTAGTTAAATTTGTGTGCTATATCATTTTTATTAGCACAAGAACCCTTACATGATCAATTTGAAAAATGAAGAGTAATGTACTAATGTATTAATCTTCGATCAATGAGTACTATCCACCGTGTGTCTGAGATAAAACATTATAGCAAGTCATAAGCTTTTGGGTATGAGGTCATGTATTGGTGTTGAGTGTTAACAATAGATAAGTGTACACATAATAGATCCTTAGAGAGAAAGCAACTAGAAAAATGAAGCAATTGTTGTTATATATATCTCCTATTGATACATGTAAGAGTTATTCTAAAACGCTATGTTATATTAAATTGCAACTACATGTATGCTTATCGATAAAAAAAAATACATTTTACAAAAAAATTGATTTTTTTATACCACTAATTTTATTTTGATTTATTTGATATTATATCAACAATATTTTTTTTCATTGAAAAAAAGAGAGTGGATTAATTTGAATCACTTAAATTAAAAATAATATCACTACGAAAACGTAGACAATTATGGCGCCCTATCTATATATTTATACATGTATATAATTTCAAATAAAGTTCAATAAATATATTTAAAGAAACATATATTTAATCTCAATATCAGCATTTTTGAAATATAAACTATTCATAAGAAATTAGGATAAAGCTTACTATCACATGTATTTCCGGTCCAGTTCGGTATGCACCCGTTGCTGCAAAATCCATCCAGTTGATTACAAAGACCAAAAGCACATGTGGAATTACAATTCTGATTGCAAAAATTACCATAATACCTATCAATACAGCCTCTGTCGCAGTAACCACTGCTAGAATCACAAGTATTATATTTACATTTTAAGCTACATGACTGTCTGCATCTGAAACCATAGTATCTATCTTGACATCCATTCACACATTCCCCATCATATTTTCTGCAGGAATTCGTGGAACAGGTGGAACTACATAGTGTTTCACATTTTGATCCATAATATCCATCTGTACAGTTGAAAGAACAATCCCCTGTACTTAAGCTGCATATTCGTGGAACACACTTTTCGCTGCAGGGCTGTAAACAATTATTTCCATAAAATCCGCCTTTACAACCCTTGTCACATATTCCAGTGTCATGGGCACACTTTTGTTCATAGCAATTTGGGCATACTCTAGTATCACACCTATTTCCAGTATAGTATGCTGCACAAGCATAACAATTGCCACTTCTGTCACATTTGTTTGTCGAGCATGTCGATGGACATGGTCCTGAACACGTGGATCCCCAAAAGCCATCGACACAGCCTTGTGTGCAGTAACCCTGAGGATTACACTGTCCTTTGAAGCATCCTTGGTTGCATTGGGTTTCTTAAATTAACATAGAAAATGATATAAATGTTCAAATAATATCAACGAATTTAAACATTAAGGATAAATGATACAAACAACAAATGGATGCCTGGATTAGATCACAAAGTTTGTAAACAAAAGCTGAAATACTAAGGTAGTAGAAAATTAGCGATTTGATGTTTTCACCCGCCACCCTCCGAAACTTGAAAAATTGTTAATTTTGTTGTTGGCTGTTTTATTGGTCCCCACCTTTGATTTTTCAATAATCATTGAACTAGTCAGATGTTCCTCGAGTGTATATATTGTTAAGTTTTACAAAGTACATTAAGTTGATTTTGCTTTGTTATTAACTTTTCTTACAATTAGTATTATACTGCATTTGTAGTTTCGTCATTTCGTTAATAATTGACCTTTTTCAATTCAAATTGTGTTTATCTCCTTGCTGTTAATCGAACAAAGCTAATAGTTTTGCTTGGGTGAGATGACAAAAATATTTTTTTTTTTGCCTATTTTCATTGCAAATGATGCAAATAATTAATTTCTAGGATGTAAAAAACTACAAAACTTCCATTTTCAACTCTTTGTAATGGTCTTTGTTTAGATGAAAAATAATTCAACAAGAAAAGCATTTCAGCAATTTCTTTAACAGTATTTATGCATAAAATGACCCTGAAGATAAACCAATTGATTGATTGACATTTGATGTTGATGTTCTTTATTTGAAGCATGAAAAATAAAATAAAGACTTAATGCTTTTATTTTCAATTAAAAATCTTCTCTTAAAAGTCCAGGTCTTGGAAACTGGGTTTATGAAATTTTCATATTCTTGAATTTAAAGGTATAATTTTAAGTATAATTGAGTACTTTCAGTGAAGAAAAATGATATGAGCACTTTCTGATCTAGAAAATAAAACATGAAACAGTGTTTTGATTAACTAGTTGCATATTTACGATCAGAGGTTGAGCTAAATACCGAAAAATAGCTTTAAAAAAATGGCCGTTTTTGTTAGACTTTTCCAGAATATGAGAAAATTGATTCATTTCGTGACGTCATAATGCATTGACCAGCCAGAAAATTACGTCATTTTTGATAGATACACGGCCACCAAAGATCTTCATGATATTTAATGCATTGTTACCGAAAACTTGGCAGTTTCAGTTTTTAGGAAATTGACTGTGCAAACACATAAGGCAAAAGTGAACCTTGTTCTTTTTATAAAACACATACTGCGAAGATAATTTTGATTTTATTTGATTTACATTTTGCTTATTTTAAAATGATGTGCATGGTCACAATTTGTATGAAAAAGGAAATTTTATATAACATTGAAAATTAAGTTACATGAATTTTGCCGGGGGTACTGTACTAAAAAGGGACAATATACGTTATTATTTGTGATAAATTAATAGAACAATTTTAGTATATTTATTTAATAATAAAGGATAATCACAAATAAGATAATGATTTTTCTGTATAATCTAGTGTTTGGAAACCGTCATTTTTGTTCCAACATAAACATTTATAAAGAACTATATGCGGTAAATTGCATTTATTTGCCCCCACAAAAGTAAAATTTTGAAAACTTCTTGAATGTGCTTAATACAATAAATTGTATGAGAAATATAAACTTACAGAAAATATTATAGTGTCAAAGCAGTGTCAAAGCAGTGTATTCATTTTATGTTTTTATGACGTTACAAACTAGTCCCATTTTATATCTTTTTTCAGAAATAGGACAAAATTTCAACAATTTTAGATTTAAAATTTACAGAGCGCAATTTTTTGCGGGAACAATATTGATATATTTCATGAATATTATCATTCTACACATAAATTAACAGAAAATATTACAGTGTCAAAGCAGTGTATTCACAATTTGTGTTTTTATGACGTCACAAACTAGTTCCATTTTATATCTTTTTTCAGAAAGAGGACAAAATGGACAAAATTCCAACAATTTTAGCTTTAAAATTTATAGAGCGCAAGTTTGTTCAGGAACAATATTGACATATTTCATAAATATTATCATTCTACACATTATATCAAAATATTGATCCTGAACACACATGCGCTTTGAGACTTTTACTCAAAATATCGACGAAATATTTACATTTTTCTGTAAAATTCATAAAAAACTTAAACTTACGTCATGTTATTGACGTCATTACATACATATGGCGTCATTATTAATAAAAATATTCAGTGCTTTGAAATCAGCATATACTTCCCTCTTTAAGAACTTAATTAAATATATCTCCATCAAAGTTTTATTTGTGGGGCAAATATTGGTTATTACCGAATAAAGTTCTTTATTATTTATTAATAAATAATTATAAAAATCATTTTCAAAGATACCATATTATGCTTAACATTTAAAACCAGTGTGGAGTTAATAATGTATTTATGTTAACAATTTGTAAAAAGACGCCGATCCTTTTGTGAAATTTTTGAAAGATTTAAGATATTCATGTTGCGTAGATTTGTAATAAGTGCATGTAGCCAGCTTCTTTTTTGTAAAGTCGTTAACAAAGATAATGATCTTGCACATCGAATTATTGTTAGATAGACATCCGATATGCAGGAAAAAAATGTTTACCTTTACTCTGCTTAAAATAAGGAAAGTTTAGGATTTATAAATTTTTTGAAATCAATACATTTGTTACATAGATTATTTCTAAGATTTTCATCAATATATTCTTCTTAACCAACCAAATATGAGGTCTTTTTAGGGAACAACAGAATATATAAATCAAACATTGATTAAGTAATAGCATATTAATTCATAAAGCAGAGACATAGCTAGCATTCAGAGATGCATACCTACCTTACCAAGGACACAATAAAATTGTAAATTTAAATTTTGTCTCTAATGTTGACATAAAAGTTTTCGAACATTGATAAGAAAAAAAATCAAGTACTGTACATGTAGCTATGTATTTGCAAAATTTAAAGAAATAATTATGACTTGCATGGTTTTTCTCGAGATACGGAATTGTAATATGTATATATTATAACTCTGAAATTATTCATATTATAAAACATAATAAGGATCAGAAAGGAAAATATGGAGTACTCAAAATCGAACTAGTAATCGCCATAACTATATTCCACCGGCACTAATAAAACTGCACAAACAAAGCCAATGATTTCAAATGAATAAATTTAAGACGGATGGCTAAATTTTAAGTTATCGTTAGAAGAATATTGTTTGATTAATTGAATATATGTTTGTCTGTACTTTCATACTTTTCAATATAAAGATCTGAATACCACCTTTAATCAAAACTATCAAAATGTAATAAGATGCAGCTCTATCCTAATAAAAAAAATCAAAATCTGTTTGCTGGTTAAGGGTGGTTTTTGACATCAGTTTATCTTTGTTTGATGGATGCCTCAATATTTACCAGCACTCAATACAAAGTGGATATTTTCGCATATATCATAAGCGAGAAATATTGACGTTGAAATATTATTATTTTGTCATATTATTTAAGGCATATACAAACTAAAATTTTAAGTAAGGAATGTATTTGAGAAATTTCTGTTAAAGAAGACAAAAATGCCAATATAATGCGCTATATATGGTTCTGTAAGGCTAGAGCGAGATTCCTCTTAGTTACATGTAATTTTGAATTCCGGTAGTTTGTTTAAAAGTGTCAAAAATGTAGAAAATGGTTGTATGAAATGTGTATTTTGTGATAATTATACTGTAAAAGTTCATGTTGTATGATTTAAAATTCTCCCTTTTCCCCTATATTGATTCCAGTGTAACAGGGATTGTACTTTAAGTTTTATTATCCCCCTTATGTACTAAGTATTCTTTTCTTTCAAATTGTCAGACTGAAGTCAGTGCAGAATTTGCGACTTATTTTACAAGTCAAAAATCGGTCTATAGTTTTGTATGTAAAGGAGAGCTGTGGTATAAGAATCCGTTAATTTAGATGCTTATGGAGTAACATACTGAATGTAACGAATGTAACACCCCGAAGTGAAGAAATACTGCAACTTACGGCAAACACCAGTATTAACATCACATGAAGGACATCCACAGGTCAAACAGTATTGCCCATAGCTATAGTTTCCAGTTGCGCAGCCTTTAATGAAAACATTAACTAGTATCATTGCTTACTGAAAGAAAAAAAATGTAAAAATGTATAATGTAAAATGATATATGGAGGAAATTATGCACTTAAACTGTCACTTGGGGTTTTCGTTTGTTTTGACCCCTTTATTCTATATTCAGACTGAAGAAATTGCACAGAAGCACAGAAAGTTAAATGGTTACCCTTATAAACAGAAAAATAATATGAGAATAATATGACTGTAAAGTGAAATATTTTATTTTTATTACATACTTAGTAATAAATACAGGATTTTTGCAAATGCGATATGGCTGACGTCACAATAGCCGTATCAGCTCTGCAGGGCTGATACGGATCAAGATCACACCCCTAGTAAATTAAACCTAAAAAACAGTACTTGTGATCAAACACATATTTTGGGGTTTACATAACTTTCTAAATTTTTACTTTTTGAATGTAATGATGATCTAACTGATAAAAAATAGATTATTTTAAAAATACGGATTGGGGACATTTGAAATGGAAGTCCATTGTTAGAGCGGTAGGTGTATAAGGAGAGCGACTCTTGTTCATGGGAAAAGAAAAAAAATATCATATAGGATTCACCCGAAAGTCATTAATTTCACTCAATATATTTGAATATATATATCGAGAAATTCACAAAGTACTGATTAATGCAGTAAAAGATATTTTGGGGAAGTGTTCAATGAGAACGAGGACTCAATATTGTATTTTATTTATTTAAGCAGGTTGTAAAAAAGCACAACTTTCTTACATACAAAAAATAAATTGCTTTTTTATGTTTAAGCTTCGGTACTTTCCATGAATTTCGTATCTAAAAAGAACTGTTTTTTTAATGCGAGTACTGTGCTAAAGCGCTCAAAATATATTGAAAAAAAGCCAAGAGGACCAAGGGCCTTCTAATTCACCTGAGTATTGTGTAACAACTTTCAAACAATGAGCTTTGGTTCGTGTTTTATATCAGAGGCCATGAAATTTAGAATTCACAATTTTGAAAGAGGCACCATTGCTTATCATAATTATAAACTAAGCATGTTTACTCTAAATACTACCCAGAGATAGATCATAGAATAATAGAGAAATTGCACTCCCACAAGTTTTGCACCTCGCCCCAAAGGAACCACTGACCCTGGGGCCACATATTTCAAAATTTTGCAAATTTTATCATAAAATGGTTGATTATTACCAAAGAGCAGATTTCAAAGCATTAATTTATTGTACCTTTCTTCATCATCAAATATATATATATTCTTGGATCATTGGCATAAAACCCAGGAGCAAAGATTTTCAAAGAATTCATCTATTTTCACCATATATTCAATTGAGCCCCGCTCTAACACCCAAACCCCTGACTCTGGGGCCATAAAATTTAAGAAAGAGACACTCTTGCTAATCATAACTATGTGCTAAGTTAGTTTATTTTATACCAAGAAGCAGAGAAGAAAATTTTCAAAGAATAAATGCATTTTGACTATATAATCAATAGAGCCCCATCCTAACACCAGAACACCTTGGGTAATAAAATTCACAATTTCAGAAGAGGCACTCTTGCTCATCATGACTATGTACTTAGTTAGTTTATTTAATATCAAGGAGAAGAGAAGAATTTTTTTTTTTTTAATATTTACATCCACTGAATATTTTCTTAAGAAACCCCATTGCGTTCATCACTGCATAAACTACAGTAGGCATGTCGCCTGTACAGATTTCTTAATCAGTGGCTGTTACATCAATGAAACGTATAAAGACGTTCACATCATTATACAATAATTAATCTTTTTAATCCTACTTTAATTGATTATTTAAACAGATATAAATATAAACAATAAAATGTCTTTCTTTGTTTGTTATTACTGGAATGAACGGTCGAAGCTATTGCAGAAAAAATTTACATAACCCGCTTACGTGGGTTATGTATTTTTTCTGCAACAGCTGCTTCCGTTCATTCCAGTAACAACAAATAAAGAAAGACATTTTATTGTTTAAATAATGCATTCTCACTATATAATCTATATATCCCCTCCATAGCACTACATGTTTAACCCCTGATCCTGGGACCATAAAATTTACAGTTTTGGAAGAGGCACTCTTGCTCATCATAATTATGAACTTAGTTTATTTAACCCCCAGAAGCAGAGAAGAAGATTTTTAAAGAATAAATGCATTTTCACTATATAATCAATAGAGCCCCGCCCTAACACCAGAGCCCCTGACCCTGGGGCCATAAAATTCATTATTTTACACGAGGCACTCTTGCTCATTATAATATACTTCGATAGTTTATTTAATACCCAGAAGCAGAGAAGAAGATTTTCTTAAAAGAAAATAATGCATTTCAACATATAATCTATATAGCCTCGCCCTAGCAATTAGAACCTCTGACTCTGGGGCCATGTATTTCACAATTTTGGTAGAAGACTCGATGTTCAATACCTTAATGCTACCACTTTGCCTGCTTGATGTCCAGGAGTAAAGAAGAAGATTTTTAAAGATTGCAATAATTTTAGGGGTTTTGGCACCACTCCCAGGCCCCAAGGGGGTAGGGACCATGAAATTTACAAGTGATGTTCCCCTTTACCCATAGATGTTGTATACCAATTTGGTTGAAATTGGCTCAGTGGTTTCAGAGAAGAAGTTGAAAATGTTCAAATGTTAACACACGACGGATGAAGGACGAAGACGGACGAAAACGGATAGCAATAGGTCACCTGAGTTACGCAGGTGACCCAAAAAAGAAACGCATATTGATTTACTCATTAACGAAATATTTGAAAAGTAAATGGAACAATTATCTTCTTTATTATTGGATACCTGTGACCTATTTAAAGGACAACATGGGATTTTAAAACCCTAATGTTGAATTGTTTTCCTTGATTAATCATATTTACGAAAATAGTGTTTTACACGATTTCTTGTAAAATCGGGGGTCTATTTTCATTGATATTTCGATTTGGAGAAAGAATAAACATTAAACTCGTATTTAAGAGTTGACTTTTATGTTGATGCTGCAATGCCACGCCTTAACAAAGATGAAGGCAACCACGCTAACAATGATGATATCCGGAGCTACGCAACAGGACGTTGCTACTACTTTTGGTGTACATCAATCGGCTTTATGTGATATAACTGAAAATTCTATTTCTTATCATTCTGTGCAATTCTGTGCACTTGCATTAAGATTTTAAAAACTTTACATTTACAGTATAATAACACAACACTAGGTAATAAAAAATCTATACTTATAAATTAATAAATTTTGCAAATTAACTCTGAAACGGGTGCACAAGAGTTCTTACTTACCCCTCTAATACTACACTACATACAAGATGATGTCCGTAAACTATATTTAGATTTCACTCGGATAGTAAGTATCGTACATAGAATTAAAAGTCGACTTCAATTTTCTGAAAACAACCATGAAATAGCATCAACGTGAGTATTGTGGCGTTTCCGGTTGGCGGATCTAAGCTACTGACAAATTTTAATGAAACTGACAACAAACAATCTATTATTTATTTCATAAAATGTCATCACTGAATTATTCAATCAAAACTTGATTTAATTGATATACAAGAAATATCTTGTGGTAACCAATTAAAAAGCGAAAAGTGTAAATTATTTTCGTCAATCACCGATCTCAATATTGACGGAAGCTTCCAGAACATCACGTCCCTTTTGCTACATTGTTTTAATCAAGAAATGATTATAAATATTGTAATTAAGGGGTTATTTGATTAAATAGTTTTACAACAAATGATGTTATATAAATCAAAATACATAAAAACAATAGTTTTGTAAAAACGAGCAAAATATGCTTGGGATATATCAGAAACATATTGTTACTGGGAAAAACACTAATATTTATTGGTACAATGATTATATAAGTGGACAAATAGTACATGGTGATTGAGCGTTGGATAGTAAGAGTACCCGATCTGAAATCATGGCAATCCGACAGCGAGGTATCAAGTTTCAGTAATTATAGTTAATTACCTACCTACATTGTAAGTATATCTCGCAGCTCCAGGCAATAAGCATTTTTTCGTAATGAAAAATAACAATGTTCATAGAGAGGTTAATTGAACTTGTGGATTGTATTACATCTTTCGGGAATAACGTGCACCCTAAATTCCTAGACACCTGTTGGCATCAAATTCTTTTAATCTGCTTCCCGCAGAATCGACACGCCTTTTAAACTTTAAAACTGGCTCTTAAACTGGTTCCCTAGCGGAAATGATTATTGTCAACATAAAATGTCAGGGTTTCGAGACAGTTGAAACGCGATATCTGAAGAAATATTTCAACAATAAACTTGAAAATTTATAGGCTTTATCTTTTTATACTATCAAACAAGTACGTAAACGCTGAGAGTGGTTAATGCAAAAGTTTTCTGTCAATCTTGCCCACAAATGATTATTGTCAACTCGTACATAAAATGTCAGGGTTTCGAGGCAGCAAAAATGCGATATCTGAAGAAATATTTCATGAATGAACTTGAAAATGAACAGGCTTTGACCTTTTATACTGCCAAACAAGTATGTAAACGCTGAGAATGGTTAATGCAAAGGTTTTCTGTCAATCTTCCCCACAAGGTGTAACGAACACACACAAACACACACACACCCACTCACACCCAAACACACACACCCTCATACGCACATTCGCGATTCTATATCCCCTCCACAACTAGTTGCGCGAGGGGATAATAATTATAATTTAGATATAATACTATATTATTACATTGATGAAGTGTTCATTTTTGAATAAACTTTTCACAAATAAGTATGCTTATATTACATTCAGGCCACTGAATTATTCAATTCATGAAATAAGATGTCCACCTGCTAGTGTACTCGTGAAAAACAATAAAATGTATTCTTTAACATGATCACCATTTGAATCCTGAAGGGGTTTTTGGTTCCTTTTTCAGATTTAAGAAGATCTACATTTGCTATAATTTTGTGTGTCCTCAATTTTTTTAACTTCATATTTGCATTCTTTAATATACCGCGAAACTCATTTGAGTTTCTAGAGATAAAGAGAAACAAAAGGCCCAGGGGCCAGAGCGCTCACCTGAGCACATCAGCTAGGAAAAAACACATATCAGATCAGAACTGAAAGCTAATTTAAGTTGGGGGGGGGGGG
>PRKT01001512.1:58441-74096 GCA_003671525.1 Saccostrea glomerata
ACCCCCCCCCCCCCCCCTTTAAAAAACACGAAAGTCCTGTGCATATGACTTATCGCTCTCAATTTTTCACAAAATGCATAAAATAAAGGTAAAATAGTATATTTTTTATCGATTAAAATGCAACCAAAAAATTTACGGTGTCTTTGAAATAAACATTTCATGCTAAATTGACATAAAAAAAGATACTCCGCTTCAATTCGCTATTTTCTAACTGTTTTCCCGTGGGTATTTATTTCTTCATCTTATTTTATTTTCTTCTTTATAATAACGTTGGTATTCTATAATGGCAGAGATATACAATTATGACTCGCTTATACTGTACTCTCTAACTGTTAGGAGTAATTTATATTTCATGAGAAAGGGACGCCATACATTTTTCAGTAAAAATACATACATATGTAACACGGCGTTAGTCGTATAATTTCTTTAAAATTTCACGTTTTGTGAATAGTGCACAAATTAGAAAAAATAAGTATATGGAATACTTTAATGGGAAATAAAGACAAACGAAGTGTAGTTTTTTTTTTTTTTTTTTTAGAAATTATATTGAAAAATAATAACGCCATTCTGTCCTCTTTGTTACCCTAGCAGTGTTTGTTGTGTGATTTTAAAGTTATTTGACAACCTTATGAATTAGGTTTAATAAAATAAATCCACAAGATACTGATGTACAAGTAACAGTTACTGGCATAATGCGCCGTTGCTTTATTCTTTAGTTTTTATAGAAAGTTGCACGGAATACCCGATTTCGTGGATTCAACAATACCCTAATATCGAGTATTATACGCGATTTCACGGATAATACCCGATTTCGAGTATTCTCTCAGACCTGATAAAGTAGTCAATAAATTATCTTACCACCCCACCCCCTATCTTCTGGAAAACAGACCTCATTAGACACTCATTTTTATATTATTTGCTTAAAAGAGTCAAAATATCAATTAAATTATGATGAAGGAATTCAGTAATGTTTGTCTTTGAGAATTGAACCACCCCACTCCAACTTTAAAATCCAGAACTCCTATATATTTTGAAGCTTAAATTGTTCATCTGCATTGTTCCTCTGTCTAACTGATTCATGCTAATTATTTACTTTGACTTGTATAGTGGGAATTGCATACATATATAATGGTTATGCAGCCTTCACAGAAGATAGGATGTACATATACATTATTTTAATTCTACTATATGTATCACTTTTCAGTAGTAATACATAAACTTTATTGTTTTTTTAAGCCAAAGGTAGTTGAAGATAACATCCTGTTCCTCTAAAGAAGCCACTGGAGGAAATGTCTTGTTTCGAACAATACTTTAAGTTTTAAATATGATTGTTTTACCATGTTCCAAATCAATTGCCATATAGCTGTCTAAAAACCAGTCTATCCCAGAAGTGAATTTGAAATAATGGAATGGAGGACTATGTGTGTTATGTGTGTTATGTATTTTTTAAATATGATATGGAGAGTTACTTAATTTCTGTGCCCAAAACACATGTGAAACTTAAACTTACCTGGACTCTTTGCAGTATTTTTTTTAGCATAATGTCTGTATAAACTAAATTTTAAATGGGTAAATATTCCAAGAATATCATTTTTGTTTTTAATATTAAAAGAAATCTTGTATTTTTGAGCTATTAGGAAATGGGACTTTCAAGAATAAGTAGCCACTAATTTTTTTTTTTTTTTTTTTTTTTTTGATTTTTAGGATTTTCCAAGTTAAAATGGGGGATTTGGGAGAACATTCTGATTTAAGTTATTACCAGAAATTTTCTTAAGCATGTTAAAGAGTAGTTGTCAAGAGTTGAAGCACTATTCATACACTTAAAAGAAACCTCCTCCCTAAAAAGAAATGAAGGTTGTTCAAAGGGGACAAAGTATATATTTTTAAATTTCCTTTATAAAAAATAATAGAAATATGTTCATAGGACATAAATGCCCCGTCGAGGTTATATTAGTAATGCAACATGAAAATTTGTATAAGTGTGGGAAATTTGATCCAAATATCTTGAATAGTGATGCAGTTGAATGTATCAGCATAATGAAGTTTGTCAATAATTTCAGAAAAAAAGAGGTTAAAGGAAAAGCCAAGGTCAAAAAGTTTTGATGCAGTTGAAAAGCTCTCATCAGTATGTATCAGCATTTGAAGTTGAAAAAAATATTATGAATGGTTTCTTTAAAATAGATTTTCACACAATTTGATGAAAGTGAGGTCAAGGTCAAATGAAATGACAAGGTCAAAAATGGTGATGCAGTTGAATTGCTTACATCTGTATATATCAGCATAGGAAATTTGATAAAATGATGGTTTCTTTGAAATTGAGCTCAAAGTGTGACAGAAGGAAGGACAGAAGACGCTGTCAAACGCTATATGCCCCGACTATATTCATGACAGGGCAAAAATTAAAAACAAAGAAGGGGGGGGGGTTGATAAATAATTTTTAGACTAGTCTGACATGAATGACATAAGGAAAGCTAGGGGAGATAAAATAGATTTTTCATTGCATTTTCCTGTAAGTGCTTTCAGTTCATGTAGTAGTGTATTAAAGGACAAACTTTTAAAGGGGAATTATTCATAACTGTTTTTAATGGGCTTTTCTGTTTTTTTTTTTAAACTTTGCTGTTGTTTTGAATTCCTCATCTTTAACACTATACTGCATACTGCAGGGCAGAAAAATCTTGGGAAACATCAAGGGTATTCTAATCATTATTGATGTTGAAGCATCAATATTTAATGTTGGCAAAAGGTCGATGATGATGAATTGCTTTGCACATGTTTCAAATACTTAGTACATGTATTTCAACAACAAGCCATACTAACACTTAAGATTATTAACTTGAACCTCAATTAAGTGACTGACCTTGCTGCTTTGGTCAAGGCCAACAGTATAACATGAATTTCTCTTCCTGAATTGTCAAACAATACACAAACACTGTGTATCAATGTATAAAATATTCAAAGCAGGGATAAAAATATAAGAACCATGTAGATTTAGGTAAGAAATTATTAGACATAGAATATATAATAAAGAATAGTTTGATTTTCTTGAATTCAGCCTTAGATACCCACGCTTATTAGCATGATATGAAATATAAGAAGTGATTTGTGACATCTGACAATGATAGAGAAAGCTTTTTACACTATGTATTATGGAGTACATGGGGAAATGGAAGACAAGAAATACTAAATAAGTATAAAAATCACGACAATTTCTCTGAATGCCTGGATACCTATCGTTTTTTTAACTTAAGATATATTTGTTGATCAATTTGCAATGAGAAAATTCATGGCTTATATTCCAATTCGCCTTTTCATAAAAAAAAAATATTGAAAATTTGACAATTTTCCCCATATAACATGGTTAACTTTAATCTTTAACGAAAAAGAAATATTATTGTCAAAATTATTATCTTTATTTTACTTAATATATAGCTTTAATTTATACAGCTATACATGCGACCTTTATTAGTCATTTTCAAATTGATCGAAATACTGCCATTTAGAAATATGACATCATAAAGTTCACATTTTCCCGCCATTTTAGCATATTTTGTATAAAACTGCTTATTTTCAATCTGTTTGTCTTCCAGAAAATACAGAGTGCAGACTAGAACACACTTTATATTTTTACCAAAGATGTATCATCCAATACTACATGTAATTAGTGACAGAAAATTTATGTATGTTCTACACTGCACTCTGGTTCCCATAAGACAAAACACCAAAAAGGCCTATTTTTCGCCTTTTTTTTTGGTTTGATAGCAAAAATAGCATTATTTCTCATGTCATTTACAGCTAGCGAGTGGGTATAAATATGAAAACTATTTGGAAATATTTCTTATATATCCTCTTTTTCAAATTAAATATCAATAGAACATATCTCAATATCATTCTAAAATGTTGATTTTTAGGGGGCCAAAATTAGCTCTTATCATATATAGTCCTTTATAATTTGACTTTGAAGTCAAAGGTCAAGGTGAAAAGAAGCTCATGGTATTTTATGACTCATTTTCCTTCCAGATGCACCAATCTGTTACATTTGACATTGTCTCTTATAGGATAAATTACTTATAATACCATGAACTGTTCACAGGAAATCATCTATAAATGCCTATTTGCATATCTTTGAATCTCCACGGCAACATTGTGTTTGATTGTCTACCCAATTTAGTTTTTTTAATTCTTTAATGAACCCAACCCTAACAAAATCACACTAAAGAGTTTATTAGTAGTTGCCCCGCATTTTTTAAAAAGCCTTTCAAAAAATGGTGCAAATTTATCTATTTTTTTGTTCAAATCATATCTCGTCTTCCTATCACCATAACAACGTAATGAAAAATGTAATCATAGTTATCTGGTCATCAAAGTACTTAGAATTAAGTCCTCTTTCAGAAATATGTAATTGCAAACAATTTTCTGTCAGCATCTATGTGCACAAAGACTCTATTTATGACAATATTTGCCTGTTTTGAAAGTCAAAAATCCACTCTGGTAACTAAGGAAATGTTTTTCCTTGGATACGACAGTGTCGTTATGGTTGAAATCGGTATTTTTGTATTTTTTAGTTTAATTATGACAGAAATATTCCAAAAACACTGATTTCAAGAAAATTAAAATTTTTGACTTTCCATTCAAAGCTCAATGCTTACTGACATTAAATTATTAATACTAGTTCTAAAGACCTGTTGTGTTGTTTAGCTTTGAAAGTTTATCAAATAAAGGAGAAAATAAAATATCAGCTACATACTGTTGTAATGAATAACGCCTGGTTATAAAAAAAAAGACACATCCACCATGGACAGCTATTTCGAAAGAGGAAGTAAATTAAAAATAGCTCCTGTTTGAATCATTTGACCATAGATTTAAAAGATTGTCCACTATCTACCTATAACCTGCTTAAAAAAAACTAAGGTAAACATTGGGACTCAAATATTTACTGTACATGTCGACCATTATTTTAAGTATTATCAATTTGAGGAGAGATAGATAAATGATCTTGAATGTACCTACATCTGAAGTTGAATTTTTTTTAGTTAGAGAAGTGTATATGTCCCTACTGCTTTAAATGCTTACCTATTTCAAGGAAATTCTTGTGCATACAGGAGTAATAATTATAGTGAAAAGTGGAGAATCCTCTCGCAAAGAGTGTATCTTCAAATCAAGACAACATTCTTCTCAATGCTAGTTACCCGATTTTGGTTGCACTCAGGACAAACTAACACACACAAAAGTGGTTAACGTTATCCCCCTCAAAGTCCCCATGCTAGGGCATAATAAAGAGATATTTTAAAGAAAACAATGTATCCTTATTTTTGCAATTTTCATTGATCATTATCTAATTTAGAAAAAAAAAGTAATATCCTTGTAATAAATAAGGAAACAACTATCAAGATTTAACAAAAACAAATACATGTACAATGTAATTCTAGAGAAATCGTTCTTGGCAGCATTATTTTTTTTTATAGATTATTTTCTAGAATTGGTACTCAGTTAAAAATGTAACATGTACACGAGACCCTTTTTTCGTAGTTTTTGTACGGCATTGGTCTTTTTTTTTAAATACAACAGTTAATATCTTTAAAATTTTAATATAATAAAAAATGCGTGTTCAATAAAAAAGGAACTCGAAAATTGTCACATTTTCAAATTGGTCATAAGCAAAATTATATGTTATGAAAACCACTCTGATTGCAAACATTGTGAAATTCAATAAAACTACGTATAATGATTGTGCTTAAAAATAAATATAAATTAGTATGTAAACTGTGAAATAAACTGTCATTATTCTGCATCTCTTTTTGCCGTTCACCGACATTCCAATTGTTTAAGTTTTTTTCCCTCATGATTGAGGTACATAAGACTACGATTTTGTAGTACTAAGTGACAATGATTTTTCTATGATCAGATTTTATAATTTACGTCCATGCAGTTATCAGTACATGTTTTCCTTCTTTTTTTTCTCTTTCAGAAATAAAATTATAGCCAAACCAGCCACATTGTTCTCCTTCCTTGTTGAATCTCGTTCCATAGACCATCCCGTTAAACACAAGTGAAAGTCCTGCCGATGGGCAAAATACTATACCTTAGTTATAAGTATTTTGAAATTAGGGCGAATCTTAGTCAATAGGAACATATACAGTCATGTACAACGAAGTTGGGTTAGAACATTGTACGTCGATTTGTCTATTTGTTCCCCATTCCTTTAACATCGGTAATGCGCGGTCTTAATTGGAATGAAACACCTTCACTAGCAGGTAAAACCTCACAACAGCGCAATGCATTTACACAAACCCCATTAAATTATAATAAATTGACAAGTTTATACAATTTATATATACTTGATCCTAACCTTACACGAAATAGTAATGGAAAAGATAAAACCTAATTCAAATCTTTAAGGGAGAAATTGTCTGATGAAATATCAATATCTAAGGAATGTTTTCAAAATCTGTGAAAATTATCTTTGTGTAAATCACTAGAGTATCTTGAAAAACATACCTACGTTCAAGTCTTATGTGATTTGCACACCATAATGCACACAAACATTCCTTATATTTACATTTTACATGTCTAAAAGAACTTTAAATATATATTCAATGTTTAAATTTCTCGCTGGCTTGACTATGTCTTTTTGTATTTTTGCTAACTTCTGTTTAGCCTCCTTGTGACATTGCATTAGCACACGTTTCTCCATGTATATTTCTACGCGTGGGATTACACAAAATTGGGATTTAAATAAATTTCACAGTCGGCTTGGAGAAAAAACAGAGCAAATTAATTTTAAATGTATAAACACCAAAAGATCCTGAAATGTGACATCCTTTCTTTCTCTCTATCTCCTCTATCTCTCTCTCGGACTTGTTATTTAGAAAAAGACATAGAAATATGCTGAATTATTGGTAGTTACACATACAGGAAATTTTGATTTAGGGGCGATCAAGTAAGGTAAAAATACTCAAGTGGTACATAAGCTTTCCGTCTGAAATATTGACAGATTTTGAAAATTAATGTTCTGCTCCATTCACTTTGCAACACTGTACCAATGTCTTTAAAACTATTGAAAATTGTGATCAGTCAAATTATGGAATAAGTGTATATTTAACCTTTCTCTATTATGACCATAAAAACTTAGGTCCCATGTAACGGTAGGCGTTGGCACAATAAAGAACCCTCACTGCTCAATGGCCCTGAGTGCCGAATGTAGGTCTAAATGAAGCCCTTCCCCAGCATACGGTGGCTTCTCTATATAAGTACAAATTCTCGAATGCGACGTTAAACTATATACAATTAATTCATCAATGCTAACCGGGGCTTTTTCGCGAACTTCTTTACACCATTTAAACTTCGTGATTTTACTAATAAAACGATGAAATGTAAATTATATTGTTATTGTACATTTAAAAATAGAAGTTAAATTATTGTTATCATAAATGATGCATTTTAACCGCTTCGGTCTGGAAATTAATTTTCTTTTTTAAATGTAGAAATCTCGACTCATAAGAACGCCTCAGTTTTAATATTTTAAAACAACATTTCATGACCGAAGCGTTTATCCTGCAACATTCACGAAAACGAGGACTCTACTTCTCAAACAAATAAACATGAAATTTCAAAGAAATATATAAATAAACAAATAATTTTATTAAAACAATATGCATAAACAAAACACAAAATAACATAAAAAATGACATGAAAAAATAAAATATGATCTTTAAAAGTTAAATACAATGTAGTTATATTCAAATATGAATATATAATTAAAGTTAGCTTTTCCTGGGCCATAGACCTAAAAAATGGAGAACTGTTGGCAATACCAACTGCCCAATTATTTACAAATTTTGGCTTTATTAAAAACACCTCCATATTACATTTTTATTCAAATAGTGTTGACAAATTGATTTCTTTATTGATATTTTTAAATTAATTATGAATGCTATATTAATTTGAAATATTGACTTATGTTTGCCCTCATTGTATCAGTCATCAAACTGCATGTTCATTGATTGATTGTATACTGTTTAACGTCTCTCTCCAGAGTATTTCACTGATATGGAGACGTCACCATTGCCGGTGAAGGGCTGCAAATTTAGGTCGATGCTCGGCACTCAGGGCCATTGAGCAGGGAGGGATCTATATCGTACCACACCTGCTGTGACAAGGGGCCTCGGTTTATAAGGTCTCATCCGAAGGACCCCTCATTTAGTCGCCTTTAACGACAAACAAGGGGGTACTGAGGACCTATCCTAACCCGGATCCCCCGGGGCAAAACTGCATGTTGAAGAGGAACTGAAAGATTAATTTCAGTAAATGGAACAGAAGGAAATGGACATTAACAAATATATTTTGTTATATTTTTTTCATTTATCCAAATACTCGAGAAAAAAATCTTAATTAAACAAAGTACATTTTAGGACTTTGTTACGTGAAAACAAGTGTATATATCATATTAGAAGCCCTGCTTTAACCAGCAACAATAAGATTCTCCAGATTAGTTTGAAACATTATCCATGTGTAAGAATATCATAATTAAAAATTATTTTAAATAATCAATGGATGCTTATATAATATTTACATGGAAATAATCAAAAGTTCATTATAAAAAAAAATACAAAAAAATTAATCACACACACATACATATACTTCTTTGATAAAATGATACATAAAAAATGATAATTACTCTTTCAGTGTTATCAGAAACGGACCGTCTCAGATAAAATACTAAAATCTCTTTTACTGTAAAAAATAAAAATGTATACATGTATGAAACTAAAAGCGAAACATAATATAAAAATGAATTATGATTTCTTTTCAACTAATACAGAAGAATAGTAAATATGAGGCCCATGGTTCACAAAGCAAACCTGTCTGCCTTTGGCCACGTTTTTAGAATTTTTATGTACATGTACCTCTTGAGTTTCATAAAAATGCCAAAAATATACTGAAAAAAAATTAGCAACACAGAGGATGAATACTTTAAAACTGTTTAAACTCAATACTTAAAAATATAAAGATTATAATGCACTTTTTTTCATGCTCTTCATTTCCCGAGGGTCCATGATTTGAATTAACATTACCAAGGATGATTCCATCTTTTAATAACTATAAGAAATTTTGCATTTCTGGAAACGTTTTCAATGAAGTCCTTTAAATTTTCATCTCCTTTACATATAATGGCAACAGACATATTTGAATCTACCAATCCTGGCGATGTTTCCATCATATCTAATTTGACTTCGTATAATACTATACTATGCTGTTTTTTAGAACAAGATTTATTAAGGTCATTAGCAATGCAGGGTACTTTTATGGTGTTCTGTATTAAAGGTTATTTTTGTTTGTCTCATTAATATCTATTCTGTTATATAGCAGATGTTTGACACTTGAAGTTGTGCCTCAAAAACTATATGAACATTAGCAGTGTCAATGACATCTATAGAAAACCCGAACAATGTATTACATTTGTATATTGTCAAAAGCTAAAATAGAATGACCAAGGATAGTCTGTGCAGTATTAAGATTGGGATACAAGTAGAAGTTTTGGAGTTATTTTCCCTTTTTCTCATATCATTCGAAAACTTAGAAAATACTTACGAGAAGGTTGGTTTTCATTTCCTCTGTATGAGGGTGATCTTTGTGTACATTAAAAACTTTAGACTGCTTTTTTTAAAAATTGTAACGAAAATATTTACAAAGAAATTTTCCCGTCTAAATAAATGTAGAGACTTTAAACGACACAACAAGGAGTAAAATTACTTCTCCAAAAATGCATAATTAATTATTTCTAAGATCCCCACTTTTTTTAAACATGCAAGGATCATTTTTACATTGGGGATCATTGAGGCACCTAAAATCTTAACGTTGAATACCCCTAATTTTTTTTTTGTATTCTTTCACAATCCTTCATGCATATGATTACTGTGATTGAAGTGACATTCACACCTCTGTCTTAGTTGATAATAAATAATCAACAATAATTCTATAAACCTGTTTTGTTGCTTAGCTTTGAAAGTTTATCAAATAAGGGGGAAAAATAAAATTTCAGCTACATACTGTTGTAACGAATAACGCCTGGTTATAAAATAGGGCATATCCACCATGGACAGCTATTTCGAAAGAGGAAGTAAATTAAAAATAGCTCCTGTTTGAATAATTTGACCAGAGATTTAAAAGGTTGACTATTATGTACATATAACCTGCTTGAAAAGGTAAACATTGGGAATCAAACATTTACTATACATGTCGACAATCATTTAATGTATTAAGAATTTAAGGAGAGATAGAGAAATGATCTTGAATGTACCTACATCTGAAGATGAAATTTACATGTATCTTTTTTAGTTAGAGAAGTGTGTCTCTGCTGCTTTAAATGCTTACCTATTTCAAGGAAATCCTTATGCATACATGAATGATAATTATAGTGAAACGTGGAGAATCCTCTTGCAAAGAGTGTATCTTTAAATCATTTTAAATCTTCTCAATGCCAGTTACCTGATTTTGGTTGCGCCCAGGACAAACTACCAAACAAACAAACTCACAAACACAAAAGTGCTTAACGTTATCCCCTCAAAGTTTGTTGCAAGGGCATAATAAAAAATACATTGTTAAGAAAATAATGTATCCTTTTTTACAATTTAGAAAAAAAATTATTTCCTTGTAACAAACAAGGTAACAAATATCATGATAAAACAACAACAAATACAATGCAATTCTAGGCATCCTTGCCAGCATTACTTTTAGTTAAATAGATTTCTTTCTAAAATTGGTGCTCAGTTATGCATGTAACATGTCCCCGAGACTCGTTTTTCGTAATTTTTGTACTGCATTGGTAATTTCTTCACTTTAAACAACAATTAAGATCTCTAAAATTTTACTATAAAAAAAAACTGCGTGTTCAATAAAAAAGGAACTCGAAAATTGTCACATTTTGTAACTGGTCATAAGCAAAATTATATATAATTAAAACACGGTGATTGCACACCTTGTGAAATGCAATAAAACTAATGATTGTGCCTTACTACATTTACATAAACTAATTAAATAAACGTATCATTATTCTGCATCTCCTTTGCCTTTTACCGACTTTCCCATTGTCCAAGTTTTTTCTCGTAATTGAGGAATTTAAGACCACGATTTTGTAGTACTAAGTGACGATGATTTATCTATGATCAGATTTTATAATTTACGTCCATGCTTTTTTAAACACATTTATGTTTTCCTTCGAGGTTTTTTTTTCTCTTTCAAAAAATAATACTATAGCCTGACCAGCCACATTGTTCTCCTTCCTTGTTGAATCTCGTTCCATTTGCTACCCCGTTACATACAAGTGAAGTTCTGCCAGTGGGAAAAATAATATACCTTAACTAGAGCCGAGTTCGTTGCAAAGCAACGAATAGGTCTTCCGTTGGAGCTACGGACTAGAAGACGTAACCTTGAGTCGAGGTCAAAAGCCACATACTAAAGATATACAAGTAAAAAACCTTGTAAGAGAAGCAACTTACAATGTTTCGCTAGGAAAAAGAATGTAAAGGAATACTAGTATGTGTGAGCTTGATCTTTCCCAATGACCTTGTGCTAAGCAATAAATAACTCTCGTTAGAGCTAAAATTGAGATAAAAAGAGTTAGGTCAAGGTCAAAAGAAAGGCCAAGTTCAAAAATGGTGATGCCATTAAAAAGCTGTCATCAGTATGCATCAACATGTGAAGTTTGATAACACCATTTTGAATGGTATGTTTAAAACTGAGCTAAACACTAATTTAAGAAAAGTGAGGTATATACATGTATATAAGTCAAGTTTAAAAAAATGTTAATGCAATTGCATAACTCTAATTAAGTTCTTTCAGTATATAAAGATTGATAAAATTATCTTGGATAGTTTGTTTGAAACTGAGCTCTGAACTGAGCTAAAGGCAAAGTGTGACAGAAGGAGAGACGGAAGGACAGAAAGTAGGAAGGATGGAAGACGTCCGACAAACACCAAATGCCTTGGCTATATTCATGGCAGGGCATAACATGTCATGTATGATTATTGGTTTACATAAAAATAGGTCGTAACTTTCAGTCTCGGAATTCAACCCCTAAACTACATGTATATATGCATGTACAAAAACAAATCAACCGACTGACATTCTCTGCTTAGAAGGAAGACATTGTATTCATTTTAAGGGATGGGGTACTTATAGTGATGAGAGGAATTTAACAACCTCTCGGTCCATGAAACTTTATTTTGGAATGTCTGTATACAGCTGCGTGGCTTTTCTTAGAATGAAATTAGTATATTTTGAAATATCTAAATACTTTTTTTATTGACACCGTGATATATTTGATAAGCTGTATAATAGCTGTTCGGATATAGTGCCGTTTGAAGGTCCAACACCTTTCTTTTAATATAACCAAAGGTTCTAGTGATCTTTTTTCCGTACAGTCGAAATGCATGGGAGAGAGAAAAAAACGTATGAGGTCGTTCAAAAACAAATTAATGAGTTGTATTTTCATCTACACAGACACTTTTTTCCTTCTGGTTTTCATTTTTTGTGAATTGCCGTTTATTTTGTTTACAAGCTTGTGTTCATACCGCTGTTCATACGCGCTACCAATGTGAAAGGAGAAAACAAGACGTCGTCAAGCAACAATGACTGACCAGATGGACGTTTATATACATTGTAATCATTATACAACCAAATATCAGAGCGAATCGATAATTTAAGTACCTAGTTAAATACATAGGAATTCAATAATTAATAAGGGAAGAATTTAATTTATATTTTATGATAAATAGGCAATAACGAATTTTCTTATTTTGTAAAATCGTATTCTGAAAGCTCTGGATGTATATGTTTGGCCGCTCTTCTATGTAAAAGTTCATACATATAAAACATGCAATTATTATCGGCTGCGGTAGCGGCCAATCTTTTTGTGATTGTGTTAGAGAGTGCACATGGGGAAATGAGACTTTTTTTTATTACTTCAATAACATAATTCGTAAATTATAACGAGTAAAAACCATGCGTAAAATATTTTAAAAACTTGCTTAAACTTAATATTAAATGTTGAAATCAATGTAATTCATATCACATGATCATCGATAATTTATGGTCATATAAAAAGAGTTTACATCAGATATTCCCCAGCCTGAGAGTGTGTAAGATTTGAAAAGAAATCTCTTGATTTTCCGGATAACGATGATGTGGTTAAAGTGCATGGTGAATAAAACCAGAAGTCTCTGTCGAGACTGAAGCTCTACTGGTTTGTACTTATAGCAAAGGAAGAAAAAAGTACTTAAGCAGTTGGAAATTGAAACTTTTCAACAGCAATAAATAGAATAATGATCCTTGATTAAGTCTCTTTATGTTCTTATTATGGTCTACTTGCATGCCAAATATATTATAATCAGACTAAAATGTATTTGGAGTAGCATTTTGAAAGAATTTCACAGAAATGTCTATATTTGTAACAACAGCAACAACGTTCATCGAAATCAAAAACCGATACAGAGAATTGTGTACCTTAGTGTAGTCTACTTGTGTGCCGAGTGATATTGAAATCAGACCACAGTTGTAGGAGGAGTAGCGTTTTGGAAGAATTTCACAGAAATTTCTATTTTTAGTAATCATGGCAACACCGTTCATCGAAATCAAAAACCGATACAAAGAATTATGTACCTTATTGTAGTCTACTTGTGTGCAAAGTTATATTGAAATCAGACCAAAACTGTAGGAGGAGTAGGATTTTGAAAAGAATTTCACAGAAATTTCTATTTTTAGTAACCACAGCAACACCGTTCATCGAAATCAAAAACCGATATACAGAATTATGTATCTTAGTGTAGTCTACTTGTGTGCCAAGTAATATTGAAATCAGATCAACACTGTAGGAGGAGTAGCATTTTGAAATATTGCTTACAGACAGACAGACAGACGGACGGACGACGGACGCATTACTATCGCATAAGCTCTTCTGGTCTCTGACCAGTAGAGCTAAAAATGAGGAGTTTTTCAACTTCTAGTAAAAAATTGTTTTGAATTTGCTCTACATCTACAAATGACAAAAAGATCATGAAGACATTTTTTTTTAATTTTGCACTGCAGCTTGCAGCATAGCCTGCTCTGCAGAAACCATGAGCATTATCACGTAATCAAGATCCAGGGTATCGAGGCTCGGACAGGCCTACACCTTCTTTTTGATGACAATAAATTCTTCTTGTACATCAAAGAACATGATTTTTTTCAACATCGATAAATCTATGAGCAAATGCGGTAAAATTATTTTTTATTTTGCTTTGAAAACAGCCTGAAATAGAATTGAAAAACTATTTCAGCTTTGAATATCTTGACGTGCTTTCCTTGCATGTGAAAGAATTTTTTTTTGCTTTGAAGCAAATTTGATGCTTTGCATCAAATAAATTCGTACTGACATTGTACATGTACAGGCATGTAAAATATTCTGTTTATTGGACGAAATAGTATACCATTCTGTACAATATCATTTTAAGTTTAGTAGCAAATAACTGCAAACTCAAAACTGCTTAATTTGTGTTGGATTTCTCCCTGTGAATTAGAAACGTTAACTTTACTTACAATTATCATGCATGCGTACATGTAGTTTAAGATTCATAAAACAATTACCACTTCGATAAATACAGGAAAAAATGGTGTAAACCTAGCTCGTGGTTTTTTTTCGGCTATCAAAGGGCATAAAACTTGAAATGAATAAATGCACAAGCGATTTCGATTGATTAAAACAGGCTGAAATAGAGTGAAATTAAATGATATGAAAGGAGTCGACATGATTTCAAACCCAATTTTCCATTTTTTACTATCGGAGTACACAACGGTTTTTGAAATCGACATACCCGCTGCTATCTGCAGACACGTGCTTGTAAATGAGGACTGAGCTACAAAATTTTAGACACAAAGCGACAAAGCTGGATATAAACTGTTTATTACAAATACGTGAATAATAGTATATTTTAAAGTATCTTTTTAACGTTCAATATTTATTAATATAAAAAAAAAATTATGGAGAAACAAAAAGAGTGATGGTAAAAATAAAACGTACATAATAGTACATTACGTATCACAAGACCAGTGTTTCGAATTACGATTAAATGCAAGATCGGTGAAGTATTCTTATTGATTCGATAAAATAAAAACATGATTTTCTATAAATCGATAGGTCTTTGTACACAATAGATTTTAAACACGATCACAGACACTTGCATTATTTACGACAGATGGCTGGTATACTAGTGACCTCGATCGACAGCGTGGGATTCGGGCGTTGGATTACATAACTATTACAAACATCTAGGCGATCTTGGAGATCGCCAAATGTATACAACTAATGATCGTGAATTAATCGATGCATAAAGTTAAAATAACTTATAATTGTTTATGAATGTAGAAAGATAGATTTAATATATTCCGTTTATGAAGACGTTTTAACTATAAAACTAATTAATAATAAATAAGAAAGAAAGACTTATCGTTATAAATAATTTAAAAGTGAACCGTAAAACACGTATAAAGACCTATTTAGAAGAAAATTTACATCAAATACCATAGAGTTTATTACTGATAGGAAGTTTGTGTAAATTATACACATGAAGACGTCCGATTTCCTTTCCGAACGAAAAACGCTACCTGTTTACCTGGCCTGCTT
>PRKT01001513.1:0-11418 GCA_003671525.1 Saccostrea glomerata
ATGTTTTGACATATCTGTAAAAATTGTTATGCTTTTTCATAGATTTATTTTTTTTATAATACTGCAGCAACTTAATTGAGTCCCTGAATGTCAACAGTCACTAATTTGGTTTTCAGTATAAAATATTGTATTTTATTTTTTATAATAGTAACTAAAAGCAAGCCATGATTTTTTTTATGTTGTACATATACAGTGTTGATGCTTTGACATATCTTTAAAATTTGTTATACTTTTTCATAGATTTATTTTGTTCACATAATACTTAAATAACTAAATTGGGTAACTTAATTGAGTAACTTAAATTTTTCTTTGTTGTGAATTTGAATAGATAGTATTATTAATATAATTTCTGAGAATACAAATGTCATCTTATTTGAAATTTGTTTTGTTGTTTACTATATCCTCAAGGTTCACTCATCAATATTCAATAACAAATGTACCCCACCTGAGAAACTTGAAGATTCTCATAAGCTAATTCCAGTATGAGAATTTTAAAGAAAATTCAACAAGAAAAAAAAATTATTCCAATAAATCCATTTAGAATCCATCAAGGAAAACACCAAGATTCCTGATAAGTTTCCATGATACGGAAACTACTACCTTTCAATTCCCTCAGGTTTCCAACCTTTGGAAACTCAAGGTTTACTATATGAATCCAAGCAGTTTCCTATTCATGGAATCTTTAAGATTCCCGACTAGTTTCCCATCCACGGAAACTACTACTCTCCGATTCCATAAGGTATCCCGAAGCACGGAAGCCAGTGGAATCTTCAGGTTTCCTTATGGTATCCAAGTGGTTTCCAAAACATGGAATCCTTGAGATTCCCGACTAGTTTCCCATCCACGGAAACACCCTACGCTCCGATTTCATTAGGTATCCCGAGACACGGAAACCAGTGGAATCTTTAAGATTCCCGTACGGGAAACTTACGGAATCAAGGGAAACCTCACGATTCCACTGGTTTCCAAGCCTCGGGAAACCTAATGGAATCGGAGCGTAGGGTGTTTCCGTTGCCCGGAATCAAGGGGGAATAACCCAGTATCCCGCACGGAAACCACAAGGAAACATAATGTAATCTTGAGGTTTCCATATGGTTTCCATAAAGTTTCCCACAATGGGAAACTGGTTTTTTCACCCAGTGAATAAGAGTTCATTATTTTTATGTCAAAGTTACACATTATATTATGATTATATTGTTTATAGTTGTATTAGTATCGATCTTTGAGAAAGAGTAAATCTTATTTATACTTTTTTGTAAGAACCCTTTTATTATAACAGTATACATTTTGTTCTTAATTATCAAAACCGAAGAATATTTTTGCTTTTGAAATGTATCGTTTTAAAAGCATTTAACAAAAAATCATTTATGTATGCCTCTGGTGAAAAAAAAAATATTGTATATTTGAGCTTTTCAAATGATACAGTTTCATTGTTATTTTGCTAATTTTCTAGACAAAAGACATAATCTTCGAGGAGAACATTTCTTTTACCATAGAACAGGTGTCTATCGCAGATGATTCTCATCATCCTATTAAGAGATATGTAATTAAAAGTCCACGCAGCTCACATAAAATATTCAAAATATCTACGAAAAAGTTCCTGTACGATTTTCCAAAATGATGATTTTTGACTATGCATCTCTAAAATTTATAATTATGAAAATCGTTTGTTAAATTGTTCACATATATGTTCCTGCTGTTATTATCAACATTGTCTGGATTTCTTGAAAGAAGTGTTGGGAGAGCTACATATACTGTGTTATGAATTATTTTTGCAAACGCAAGGCTTTCTATTGTGAGTGATTTTGTACAGATGTGCTGTTGCAAATAGGCTAATCGAAGATAACGTACATTTTAAAGCTAATTTTCATTTGTTCAGGACTGCATATTTTCGATGGAATATTTTTAAAACCCTTTATTTCATGTACAAGAAAATATAGATCAAGATTCTATACATTGTTAGGATTACCAGAAAGTCATTAAAATCAAATTTAAAGGCATTTATTTTTTCTATCTCTACATGGCAAATGCTGATTATTAGTGAACTTGAGTGAAGAAATTGTTGGTCATTTAGTATCGATCATAGTTTGATCTGAAGCATGTGTTCGAAGTAAAATGTAAACATTAGTTGGCTTTTTTTCAACAATTGGTCAGTTGTTCGTGATAAGATCTGCTATGCACATTTATAACGATACAGAGCCATAGAAATGAAAAAAAAGATTAGTCAGTGTAGATGGTATTACACATTTTTATAGAAACATATTTTGGTAAAATTGTCGCTAGTGTGTTATAGTTTTAGCAGTACATAATCACAGAACCAGTCTTATAGAAATGTATGTAAACACATTTTCAGAGTATATATTTTTTTTTGTAAAGAAATTGACTATTGCAATTTCCTGTTTACAGCCAATTTCATAAAAAAAGTCATTCTTCCCTATACACATGTAATCTTTGAAAAGGTCAACCTAAACCACAAGCCTTGAATTAAAATCACAATTGCAAGAACATTGTAGGAGTGCAACAATATTACATTTGTAACTAAGGTTAACGTAGTGGGTAAAAAAATTCAAGGTCATGGAGTCAAAACTGATGGATCATGTGGTTAATTATTGTCAACTAAAATACACTTTGAAACTTGAATGCACTATCATACATGTTATAATAAAAGTAAAAGTTTTTTAAACAGATTGACAAACATACATATGTACAACTAGACAGACTAACAAACGGACAGCTTGACAATCGGACAACTAGTAAGCCAGCATGCTAGCCAGACTTGCCAATTCACAAAGTGTGTCAACTCGCTTTCAGGATAGCTGGGGACGAAATTTGAAACTTAACGGTAAAAACTCACCTTTCTAAAATACCAAAAAAAAAAATACTAGGGTTGTCCCTAAAGTTCGTGGACAAGATGGTATTTAAATAAAAATGTATCATTGATAATTATTATTAGCATGCTTATAACACTTTACTAAATAAGAATTAAAAATAGTCAAATAATATTCAATTTCAAATATATAATTACAACTATGGCTTTATTATTAGACTTAAGATGGTGACCCGGGGCACAACATTTTTTTATTAAACATTTATTGATCTCATTATTATATGTTTCATTTATAGTTTGTAAAATTTGGTGGAAATTCTGAATGATTTTACATTATAAAGTTGAAACAATTTAGAACTTCAAACCTGCAAAATTTGAAGGTTCAGAGTTTAGAAATGGTTTAGAAACGGACCGTAGGATCTATGAAACAGGATTTGCATTGTTCGAGAAAGGGACGCTTTTGGAAAAGGTAGAGAAGAGAGCAGTGACAAAAATCAGCGTAGACATTGGATAAACTCCAACAGAGGTTCGTAGATTCTGCAAACAGTCGGAAGAATCTAGTAAATGAAGGCCTTCTTTAGTAATTAAGTGGAATATAAATTTTTCGGACGGATGGAACAGTTTACAGGATGACAAGCTTGAAGGATGAGCATCAATTCGAGATTGCAGTGTTATAAAAATTGAATTTCTGAACTTCTTATATTATAACGTGGCTTTGTCGTATTTCAGTAAATAATGTTGTTTGTACCCGAACAAAGGTTTGATGATTTGTAAGAGCTGAACATGTTTTGTTACTATGTATTATTTTAAATTTAAATCTGAACAGTTTGTACAGATTCTTTTGGAGTGAAGTTACATGTAACATTTAGACGTCGGGTAAGTTAAGGATTTCCGTTTTAATGCTCCGGGTATGAGTGTTTTTTTTTTTTTGTATCTGATAAAAAGTATACTGAAAGGAGAAAGAAACGCATAATAAATTTTGAATAAAATAAAAATTTTAATTTCCAATAAGTTTTCCAGTATTGTTATGAAACATTTTAGTTCAATTTTAAACACCAAGTAATCGAAATCTTGTGTGACTTTGACTTATAATTCCTGAGTTAATGAAACTTATATGTCGATACCCCCAAAATTAAAATGAAAATTCTCATCATCTCCCTTGCGCATCAGTGACAGTCTTGATTTTCTTGTGCATTGAGTTCACCAGAGCATTTATCTTTCTCAAGGAATATCATTCAAGCCTTCCTACGGTAGTCTTAATGATTGAGAGTAGATGTATTATTCTAAAGCTAACAAATCCCCCCGCCAAATGACTCCAACGAATTTTTGATTTAGGATAGAATTTACAGAATCTAGCTGATTTGGTACACGTGAATGTTTGTAAGGAAGTATCGACAAACACTGGCTACATTTTCACAGCGTGAACATGCTAAAAGCAATGCGCATACGACGCGTACGTGCGCGTGTGAGAGTAAATCGACTTAAAGTTGCCAAGCTTGCGTACCAAATTAGGGCAGAGAGTTTCTGTCAATATTACGGTGAAAATATGAGTAGGGTTGCCTGCCTTAAAAATATCGGTTTCAGTGATAATGTCTTGACAATAACCGAGGTAGCATGATGAAAAGCCCTATCTTGATGTGACGTTGTAACGCGCCAACTTCACCATCATGGTTGGTTGGAAACCTTTTAAGTTACTCTCTGACAACCTAAAAAAAATTTTTTTGGTTAAAAAGTTAAAAACAAACTGCACAGCAACATATTTTTGCCTTTTTATTCACTTATGCAACTCAACTACTAGACCCAGTGTAATTTCCGTCAGCCATACCTTGATTGCAAGAAATTTATACTGACTGCAAATATCGGAAACTATGTCTTTAGCTCTAATGCATCTCTTGGCACTACAAAATGTGATTACAAAATTGTCATCATCAACATTTACGTGTACATGTATTTGGCTTTTTATCACTTCCCCTACGTGACACCATCCATTTCATGGTTGAGTAATTTTGACCAACGATTTTAGTGCACAGTAACCAAAATACACATCTGACCAATTTTCATAATTTTCGGCTGCATCGTTAAATATTTTTCGCTATTATGCTATTATGCGTTTCATTTTCCTTTCAATATATAACTATTTGTGCTCTGTGTTTACTTAAAGCCGCTTAACCCGAAACAGGCACATATTATCTTACACAATAAAAGTACGTCATTACATAGATAATATATAAAAATAGATTATAAGATTGATTTAATAGTTTATTACAACAATCCTTACATGGAAAACGCATATCAAAAACCTTATTGACAAACAGTAGTTCCTGACGGAAGATAAGATCTGTTGTGAAGTCAATTTTGAAAAAAAAAGTTTATCGGATATATCTAATAATGAACATAATTCAAACCCGTGTATTTTTTTCTCTATCATTAGAAGCCTTAGTCATAATACATCTTTTCAAAACTAAGAAATTAATTGAATATAATACTTAGTCATTCTTATATTAATATGCATATTTAAAGAATAAAGGAAAATCAGATATTTTAAATGCTTTTTTTAAAGGAGCTAAAATATTGTCCGTGTACATGTAATATATGTACTTTGTTGTGAAAAAGATGATCGGGTTTGTTCTTCATGAGATAAACATGTAAGCGATTAATTTGATTTTTCGAAGGTGATTTCATGCGATATCAACAATGATCAACATAGGATTATTTTTTGTGTGACCTAACAAAAATTATTTTTTTTTAACTTTTGAATTTTGATATCTTTTAAAAGAAAAGGACTTTGGGGATATCATTTGACAAAAGTTTAAACAATTTATGGACAATTATTTTTCAAGAAGAAAATCGAATATAATAAATTATATATTTTTAGCGTTTAGAATCGGAACAAGCGGCTTTAAAATTTGCTTATGTATCAAATGAAACATTAATTAAATGAAAATAAGAGTTTTATAAATGTCATCAATGTTTGAGAGTAATAATCAAGGTTGTCCACGAACTTTAATTTACAACCCTTGTATGCATTTTTGTTAAAAGGACATGTTTTTTAAAGGGTTTGAGAACCTGTTTAGGGTGAGGATTTATATTAACAGGTTTCTTCACCATGTACCGGAACTAAAGTTTAAAGTCACGAATCTTTAGGTATAAGACATAAATAAACATATTTTTAAAAACGAAAGTTGCAATTTTACCTCTATTGTTAGTGAATGCCATAAAGCTTAAAACTTTAAAACCTTTGATTTCACGTACCTTTTTAATGAACATAACTCCAAAATAGACATGCACCATTTAAGTTTATCTATCTCTGAATATTAACACTTGAGTCTGAACTGTATGCATAGAAATACGTCCTTTGTTCGTCACACCCCACTGCTTGTAACAAATACCCATGGAGCCTTTCCTTTGATAAAGCAGGAATTTATTCTATTCGCATTATTTGTTTTTAAATGCATATCTAAACCCATGTTCGTGCAATAAATATTGTAAAGCTATGGTATTTTTTTTTTCTTGTTCCCTTATATCCGACAGAACACAGAAGTTATTTTTGTGTTATCAATAAACATGTATATCACAGTGACAATGGGGAAGTAGTCCCTACAGGTAAAAATGTAAATCTGTATTAAATATAATGGCGGATTAAACGTGTAGAATTGAGTAATAGAAATATTATAAAATGAAATATATGGAGTCCAAGGAACATTACATAATAGGAATGGAGCAAACATAGATCTTTAAAACATCAAAGACGGGATCAAGTGCCATGGAGGAGTGAGCATCGCCTGTTGACCAGTCACACCCGCCGTGTTATCCTTGTCATGTTCGGGAAAATAAAACGAAATATCAAGTATTGTTTGATAACATTTTATTCGTAAAGACATAATTAAATTCCATGATGTGTTATTATTATGCTTCCTGTCAGTTTGTCTCTATATAACCCATACCCTACTATTCTCGCATAGTGGTCTAAGGATTTATATAGCGTAAGCATACTATGCCGAAATAGTGCACGGCTTTATCTTCTAAATAAAATTCATCAATGCACACATCGGGAATCGAACTCACGACCATGAGGTTGCCAGTCCGATGCCTTATCGATTACGCCACAGAGACGATCACTGATTGGGAGAATTTTATTTAATATATAAAGTTAATTTATACAATTGACACAAGAAGGAGAAAATAGACAAATATTTTTTGAAAACAGTTATATTTATTCTAAGGAATCTTAGATAAATGTGTACAACAAAGTTTCCAAACTAATTACATACAGATCGTTAGATGAATTGATATCATGGGGTCGTTAAAACGCTTTTTTATATAGCGCTTGATTAAAGGATGTAAAACAAAATTATCAATGAGAATCCACGTCTGTAAACAAATCAGTCTTACTAACAAAACAGAAAATAAAGATGAGTATCTTTGGGACAGAAAATTCTGACTTATTTAGAGAAAATACTAGTAACCACAATAAATAAGCATGCAACTAATTTTAGCATGAAGATTTTGAATGAGTTTTTGCAAGTGCGCTGTGTTACCACCATTATTTTCAGGAAAAAATCAAATAGATTGCCGCATAAATAATAACAACAGTCAGCATAATAATAACAATAGTGTTGCATTATGCATGTACTATGCCTAAATAGTAGGCAGGGTTTGACACATGGTGCACTCTCCTCCGGCTCGTGCACCATGTGTCAAACCCTGCCTACTATTTAGGCATAGTACATGCATAATGCAACAATATTATATAAATAGTGCGTAGGATTCTCAGGAGAAATGTTTTCTCCACATTTAATTATGGACAGTAAAATAATTTTTCTTAAACTTATCTGTTTTCTACTACCGTAGTTCAGAATTTAAAAAAAAAATTGAATATACTTGGACCTGTCCTTGTTTACGTTGAACAAGTGTCCTATTAATTGATAGAAGATAATAGGAGCTTCGTTCTTGATCAGATCAACAGTCCCAGTATTTTGCTAACTCCCCGAGATCCTCGACTCTGGTGCAAGCCTATTTGCATACCTAATTTACTCCTGCTTCCGCTTAAAAGTTGATCTGCATTCAATTATGTTTGACGTGAACGATAATTGGCAGAAATTGATTTTTGAAAAAGTTAGCGTAGATTTGATTTATTTCATTCATTTTCGTAAACATGAGTATATGTGCAAGACATTTAGCATTGTACTTGAATTTGCAGATGTTTCTTTCGGCCAAAGGCGCTAAAAAATACATAAGCAAATGTAATACAGGTATGTTTAAAGTAACTCTTAACTGTCATATTGTCTAGTGTACGTTAAGGGAAGACACTTTTTTATTCTTACCTTTCATATGGGTCTTCTTTGTTATTAATTTCCACCAGGTTAAGTCTAGCAGCCAAATACAGCAGTCACTGAACCCCTAGAAGCTAACAGCCAATAAGGAAATACATCAAAAAATTAAGACTACTCAGACGCAATAATGTTTTGTTCTTTGTTTTATATAAGGAATGTAATAATTGGTTAATCAATGCAAAAAAATATTAACATCACAGGAGTCTGAATTTTGTATCGTAACAAACACTAAAAATACCAGGATGACAACGCGTCTTGAGGGAACCAAAATAAACATATTGATCTAGGTTTGGTCTGAAAAATATCGCGAGTAATTAAGTATCCAGAGAGTTTGTGCTATTATTTATTAAAGAAATCCCATATGTTTGACGACTACGGGCTATGCATAACCTTTTTTCCACTTTGATAGCTCATCCTTGACTCCATGCCACTAAACCGGAAGATTAACCCGCATTGAATAATTGACGTTCATTGTAATTGGGAAATATAAAACGTCATGTGCAATATTATGTTACCATATGTGATTTAAAATAAAATTTGTTTTTTTTTTCAATTAAACAATGCCTTATTAGGTCACTTAGTATATTTGTTTGGCTTGCATGTTGACTGGTCTTTTTAACGAATTAAAATTGGCGCCTAAACTAAATTATCCATCCCACTAACATATTGTCATATAATTAAGAAAAATAATTGATAACTTATTTTAGTTCTCGGGATTCTATCAGAACTATCCAAGTATTTTAAAATGCAATTTTTCCATCTGTACAAATTTTATGTTTTGAAATATCCAGCTTTTTATTGTTCTTTTGCATTTTTGTCACGGATGACAGAAGAAAGGTCGACCAGGATACGTATATAGCTGACTATCTTCGAAAGGGAATACAGTCAATGAACATAACTTAAAATACCTCTTTAAATGAGTGAATTCTATATGAATTTCACATAATATTCAGGATACTTGCTCTTAAACTCCATTTTACATATATTTGTACATGCTGTCTTAGCCAATTTCTATTTACAAGACATGATCAATTCCCAAGTTACTTCATGTACATATATGACGTCATCGGTGGTAGATTTTAATCACAATGATAGATACATCATACCAAAATAAACTTGGGTTCCCTACTGTGGCATACCCTAATTCCAGAGATCATGATTTGAACAATTTAAAATCTAAGTCACCCTAGGATGTTTTCGCATGAATTTAGCCTTCATGGCCCATTAGGTATTGGAAAAGGATAGTTAAAAAATCATATATATAGTTCGATGTAAAACGTAGATTCCACATTGTAACCCCGTATTACCCCCAGGGGTCATGCTTTGTACAATATGAATTTACACTACCCCCAGGATGTTTCTGCATATCGTCGCTGTAATATCAAAATGTCGTAAGTCGATTTTTGGCGCGAAAGTTTTATTGCTAATTTGGAATCTGCAATATTGAATACATGTTCTGTCAAAACGTCATGTCTCTAGGCCAATTAGAAATTCGAAAATGCTATAAATTTATAAACGGACAGACAGATCGCCGATTGTCTGACAAAATTTTATCAGAAAAGCTAGTTCAATGAGCCCTCGGCTTTCCTGAAAAGGCAGATGTATATCTTAATTTTACTTATGTCTGGTTCTGCTATTTCATCTAAAACCATGCAGCAAAACTGTATAATTGACAGAGCTATATGGATATAAAAGTAGTAGGACTCTACTAAAAAACACATACACACATTTTAATTATAAAACGTTTAAAAAAATGTCAAAAATGGGATTTCTATTGTAAACTCTATTCTAATGTTGCCATACTGTTGACAGTAAACGTAGATGTAAAAATAAAATTTTAATTTATGATTTAGTTGCAAAATGCATGTACATGAAATGATTTAAATAAAAAATGAACGTAAAAAATACAGAGATTAAAATAATAGGTTTTAAATTTTACCATTTACCACTTTTTTTCTCTTTTTTTTGGGGGGGGGGGGGTATTATTTCACCTAATTTTTAAAGTGTTTATTTGTTATATAACTCAATGCACTTTTTTTAAACTCACATTGTGTTTTGCACAAAATAAAGTCACCTCTTCGTTGCAATAACACTTAAAATGTTAAGTTCGGTACGAGACATAACCCGTGTATAATTAAATATTTCATTTAAGAGGTGCATTCTTTTAAAATCATTATCTTAAGTTTTGAAAGACTATGTTCTTAAAGGAAATTTGTTTATAAATTGAATGATGTTAAATGTATACGATTCTATCTTAAGAATTAATAAATTAATTATTCAAACCTTTTTGAAACTATTTGATTAAAATATTCAAATTGACTTCTTACGGATGAGTATTTTTTAGGTACTTTGCACATTTTCCATACTTGTCGTGGTTTTTTCGAAATAGAACTCCTAAGAATGACAATACTGCATAAAGAAATCACATGAAAGGATAGGATAATAAAGTATTGTTTTTCTTACAGCAAATTAAATTGTAAATATTGAAATAGAAATTCTTTTACATTTATAGTCTGAAACGTATGCTTAACGGATACAAAGACGGTTGCATTAGACAAGAAACCAATTATAATTAACTGCTTCAAAACCTGGAAAACCCAGAGTATTGTTAAAATTTTATTAAAAATGCAAAATTTTGATTTCTGTTAAGAGGGCTAAAAAGCAACTTCCAGTAATGGAAAGAAATTCATTCAACCGTAAAATAACTGATTTGGAAAAGTAAAAGATGTCCGAACTTTTTTGGTACATAGTTATAACTAGTATATAATTTTCACCCTAAAATAGGGGTGTTGCGTTTCTATTGACTGTGAGTATATTTTGGATAATATGAATAGCAAGAGCACATTTTATTTACAAACTGTCCCTGAAACCCATCCCTGAATGCTTAAAAATAGAGCAATGGAAAATAGTTAAGTAAATTTTTATAATCTAGACTTTTTGGAAAGAAAAAGGTGACCCGTACCTGGTGAATGTGTAGGAACAGCCCATCATGAGCATTATAGGTACATGTGTATCATCAATTCGTAAAAAAAAAAGATCCGTGAACAATCAGGAACAAGGAATGAACTATGTTTGTTAAATTGACTATATTTAGAGAAAATTTTCAAAAATAACCCTATCAATTTCCTTTTTCCTTTTTCTTCTATTTTTATGTTTATCTATAGCTTTTTGGATGGACCAAAGAATTTTTATTAATATTTCTCATTACGCAATACAGTTGATATTACATGTACAACGAATTTGTGTTTTTAAATGACC
>PRKT01001513.1:11849-35928 GCA_003671525.1 Saccostrea glomerata
AAAAAAAAAAAAAAAAAAAAAAAAAAAAAAAAAAATCAAAAATGCGTTCAATTTGGCGGATACATGAAAGTTTTGAATTAGTTTTACTTATATAATGAAAAATATAAATATCCTCGGCAAGTGATGATTGAATTGTCCATATTGATCTCATTAAATCAGATACAAACCTAAGTAATATAAAAAGAGTTACATATGCATCGTAAGAAAAGCCGAACAATAATTAAGTTAAACGTTCTTTTATGCATAGCTTATCTTCTTCAGTAATTCATTGATTAATAAATCGATCAATTGTTGATTAAGGTTAAGCTGAACAAAATTTTCACTTACACATGTATGCAAAGTCATAATTGTCTTTATATCAAGCATTTTGATACACTTTGTACTTTAGATTGGTATATATCATATTTATTGTGATCCAGTTGATTAATTTAATCATCAGGTCAATATTATGTTTGTTGATCATGTTGATAATAATTATAAGTGAAAAAAATCAATTAGCAACACGAACTGGGTGATCTTACTTGCATCACATCTATTTAATGGTAACAAAATAAATATTCAAAACAATCCAGAATTTTTCAAAATAAGTGTTCATTAAAATTGCAATTTCCAAATGAAATGAACAAACGTGTTTATGTATCGGAAAAGGGAAATTGAATTTTTTTTCTAAATATGATAGATTTTAACAATGGTTTTATTATTCCTAGGCCTAGATTGTCATAGAACTTATTTTTTTAAGTGGATGTGAATACTTCCATTGAAGCGTACATGTTTCGTGTCATCATCAGTGGGATTTCTCTCTAAACAGAACCAAAAGGTACTTTATCTAAAAAACGCTCTGTTAACTGAAATTATAATTAGTGATACTTGATACACCAATGGCAACTTTTGTGGACCAAAGCTCTTGTAAACTAAAATAATAACTACTAATGTAAAAACATAAAAAAGGTAAGGATTACAAAATAAATTATTTAAAATCGCAATAACATTTTCATGTTAGAATGCTCTTCGTTATTTTGTGCGCTAATATAATTTAATAGATATAGCCTCATCGGACGCTTTGTTCCTCTCTCCATTACGTGATGGATAGAGGAATGAAGCGTAATTTTTTTTATTTTGATGAAATGTTTTGAAACTCTTAATGTAGGTACATGTAGATACTAGTAGTATGTACAAGGAAACATGGTCAAATCTTATTAATGCACAGACATGCAGTTGCTCTTCACTCTCATTGACTGGAACAATATTTTTTTTAAACAAAATACTTTGAAAATTTAAGCATTGTTATACATAGAAAAGTTCTACATCATGATATAAAAGACATTATAAAAATACGCACATGCACGTTTGCTGCGATCTGATTAGCTTATTCTTAGATATCTATAACTTTCTACGGTATTCAATGTCAAAGTCCATTAAACTATATAAAACATGAGCAAGCGAACATGAACGTCCAACACATCACAGGTTGGATCCATGGAGGATTGAGTATCCCCAACGACCGGTCACACCCGCCTTGTGCTTCTTGTCATCGGGAAATAACGAAAAAAAAAATTAGTCGTCAATTAAGTGTATGAATAAAAGACTAAAAATTAGTATGAAAAACGTCATACATGTACAGTTGTTTACTAAATATATGATAAATTGAATTTGCTGAAAAGGTCCTTGAATAGACCATAGAACTTACGAAATGATGACTCTAAACGAAATTGCTGATATTCTTGTTTCATCAACTTTTTTGTTTACAGTTTACCTCTTTTTGTAAGTTGATCATACGAAGAGTATTCTCTTGCGTAACGAATCGATTGAGTTAATTTCTAAAAATATACATCATCATCCTACATAGTTTTAAGAAATATCTAACTATTTCGTGAGTGCTGAAGGAACAATTTAAAATCAAAGTTCGAAATCAAATTATGTTGCTGAACTTTCTTCGATTCCCAAACTATTTTAGATTCGTGACTAATTATTAATTAATTCAAATATTATTCGTAAGGAAGTCTTTGTGGAAGCAAAATTGTACTTATTTTAAGTACAACGAACCATTTTAAGTTTCTTTGATATAAAATGTTCACATCAATCAATTATGAGTTATATAAGATGAATGCATGTTCATATATAGCCATTATTGTTATGAATAAATGAGCTACAGGTATATAGCTTTCTGGTCCCTTAAAATTTGTTAGAACCATCACAGAGCTACAGTGCGACCAATTGAAAAAAAAATGTATATTTTTGCGCACTAAAATGCATTCTTTTTTTGTTTTGTCTTTCTGTTTGTTTGTTTGTTTTTTTTTTTTTGTTTTTTGTTTTTTTTTTGTTTTTTTAAATCTTTAATTCGTCTAACATGTCTTATTTTTACAGATCAGAGAGCAAGATATCTGCAGCTTCAGAAAAAAAATTCTTATGCCGAAAATATCTCCGAGTTAACATGTTCCAAAAGAAATCCCATGCACGGAAAGTTGCCCTTTCCTTAATCCTCGGTGTGTGTATTCGATTTCCACTTCTTGAAGGTAAGAAATATATAATTGTATTCTTTATTAATGTCAAAATAGTTGTTAATTGTTAAATGAAACATATGGAGATAACGGGGACACTTTTTTTGGAATGCCTACATTTGACGGTTCGTAGTGACGTAATTTTGAAGACTTCAAAACCCTAGTATTTAACACCCAATTTTCACGAAGAGTTTATTAAGTTCATTAATGGAAAGTTATATAAAGCAAGTTAAACTTATGTTAGAGCGGAATAATTAATATTGTCAAGTGTCTGTACTCATTTTAGTGATATCATAATTTCCTTGTTTTTCATTGAATATAAGAACAGCACCTTTATCCTAACACCGGCATGAGGCGTGTTGCTTAATTCTGCTATTATGAATGCGTCAAAATTCACTATAAATTAGATTCGCGTTGCATTTATAGGACGATAAATGCGAAGTATATTTTTTTTGCAGTAAATTAATGCGAATTAAACTTATTCGCATATAAATTCTTCATGCAAACACGATGATTCGAATTTAATTCGCAATATCTTACGTATAATTCAAATATAATTTCCCATGTGAATTAGTTCGAGGAGGATGTTAATTCGAAATTGATCGATACTTGTACCCACGATTTCAACGAATACCATGTCAGTAGAAATTTTAGCTAGATGCATGCAATTTAAGCTATTTATCAAAAAATAAATAGATAAATAAAATCAGTACACGTGTTTATCGAAAAATAATTTTAGCGATTTTATGATGCCAATAAAGAATGCTTTGACAACAGATATGGATTAAAATGTTCGCATATCTAAATTAAGCAATCTTAGAATCCATACAAGCAGATATTGTCAAATAATTAAATCCTCTAAAAACTGAAAGAAATCATATCTGTATGTTCAATTATCAGTAATGAATTAAGTATAATAAAATTTAAAACAGTGCTGTAAGTTTCTTGAATTTTGACCCAAAGCATACTGATATGACCTCGAATTCGACATTTTGACACTCACTACTCACTAGGAATTGACTTTGAATTTTCTTGACACTCCATGTTACTTATAGATAAATGTAAATGACAATAAATTCTACTACGTATCGAATGGTCTTTAAATAAAACACCATACATAATAAAATGTGTTAAATTTATACATGACAACGTATTTTTGTCCATCACAACCCTAGCATTATTTTGTGTATGTAAATTTGTATCCCTTATGGCCTAATCTGAATTACACAATGTATAAATATAGATGCAGCATTGACACGTTTTGAGTTAGTATCAAATCTCTTCTATTCATACATGAATCAAACTTCTTCAAAGTTTTGCTTCAACTTACATTAAAAAATAGTTTCCTTGCAATCTTCGGGCAGTTTGTTTGCATATAAAATGCCGGGTTATGTACTTACTATTTCAAAACGGGGAAAACCCTAAGGAAATCTTAGGATATCTTGAAGAAAAAAAAATGTAAAAAAAGCAACATGAATCGCTGAATTGCTCGGCATATATCGAAACATTTGAATTCTCGTTGATATTAGGCCAACTTTTGTGCAGCCTAATTCCAAAAACTTTTATTTGACGCATTGTCTAGCCTCTGGGATATTTCAATCTGACACTTCTTGATAGTTTGTAGATATATGGGCACACAGTCACAGGTGTAATTCTCAGACCCCGTAACCGTTTTGGCATGTTCCATGTACATGTATCCGATACTTTCTCCTTACCGATTTTTGAACAGACACTACATCAAATTCAACTTTTGACTGGTTTTTTTATTTGAAAAAATCTGTTTGCGGGAGGCAAAGCTGCCCTTGAGACGTCCTATTTTCCGTTGTTAGTCATTTCGGGAAATCCAGCGCTGTCGTTACTATGGAGATCGGAAACGGGTCAGTTGTCGTAAAAATGCGAGACCTACTTGATGGAAATGCAAATTTTTTAATCAGAAAAAATGAGAAGTAAAGTTGAATGTACAACATTATTGAGTATTTAATGATATAAACACTTTTACTGACATTACTTTGAATTCAACTTTCATTCCGATTTATGTTATGTGAGATGCTTAAACTCAAACAATCTTAACCGAGTCTCTTTATTTGTCATTTCTGGTGAGCATGAATTATCATATTTAAAAAGCGTATTTTTATAGAATTATAAAAAGAATGTGTACTTTTAGGTACGTTAACAGTAATATTGCAGCCGGCTCCAACTATCAATGTCGACTTTGGAGAAACAAGAAATGTTACATGTTCTGTACAAGGAAGTTATTTTCTCGTTGAGATGAAAATTGGTACATCAATTGTTTTTGGTGCCAATGCTCTTAGCAAAGTGTGTACTATCTACAAAGAAAGTATCAACATTACATGCTGTAATTTCTCTCAAAACATTTTTTGCATTGAAATAATATCGCCCACTGAAGATTCTACAATAACATGCAAAGCTGCAAACAGAGTAACGTCAAGCATTAAGACTGCTAACTTGCTAATTTCAGGTATGTATAAAACTAAAAATTAGTTTTCTTTATGTAGTGGATTGTTTTCAGAATTTCTACCTTAGAAAAAAAAGTGATCAATAACAATTATAAGATTATAGCTTAATTTCTGGTTAAACAAATATGACTGATAATACCTTGTAGCGATAGAAAAATTAAATAATCAATAAAATATCAGCATATTACATTAAATCTAACCATTAAATTGTTTTTGACAATTCTGACATCTCTGTCTTGCCTTTATCACGTAGTTCAATGCTTGACACCTCGCAGACATTATCGAGTTTGGGATACATGTAGGTGTCATGGAGACAAATTCTGAATCTGGAAGCCTTCATCTCAAAGAGAAATTTAGTTATTAATTACTAATTTACATTATGATTGCTCAAGATTTATTGAACTCTTCTACGAAGAAGATGTTCGAAGGGAAAATGTTTTTCCCCTGAAATTAATTCCCTTAGCATGTTTCATTTAAGGTGAAGAGTAGCGAGAACCCGTATCGATCGTAAACAAACTATTTCTATTTGTACATGTAATTGCGAGCTGGCCTCTGAGTAACCTATAAAGTCTAGCTACCAGCTTGTTCCCACCAAAACAATTACATGTAGTCGCCGATGCAAGTTCTTGGTAGCTAGACATTTTTCTTTAAACGAACATTTTTTGTTTGTGCAACTCTACATTATATATAGAAAGTGTCCTACAGCGATTTTTGTAGAAAATTAAATAATATTTTTTTTACCCAGTTTTCTCTTTTACAGCACATCTGCAATATATTACCTTGCATCCGGCAAGTGAAATTGTTGATGCCATCGAAGGAAGAGATATAATTTTTAATTGCTGTTCGTCTGCAAGTAAACCTGTAGCTTCAATTTCCTGGAATCTTGGCAAAAATCCAATCTTAGAAAACATTACTTCGTCAACAACATCTCTTAAAAATAAAACCTTTATAACATGTAGTGATTTATCAATTTTTATAAATCGCTATATGCATGGCAAATTCGTGCAATGTTTAGTGTCGAACGGACAAGGACAGGGGTATCTCACTGAGAAAAGACTTCTGAATATCCACTGTATGTATATATTCATTTTCTGATAATTTTATAAAAACAGCAGCAACAAAAATCTTTTTTTTTTTACCTACATTATCATTTTACGATATTGCTGTAGTGTCTTAATTACCATTCTGAATTCCAACCAATGCATTTTTTACTCGCAGATAACTACATGTAGTCTAAAGCCATTTTTTAAAAATTATCAAATTTTTCCAGATGCTCCTTTAATTGGTGTTATTGAAGATCAAAAGAAAGTATTGCTTGGGCAAAAGGATGTCACTTTATTTTGCTTCGTAAAAGAAGCAAACCCATTCTCAGCAACAATATATCAGTGGAAAAGAGAAAACATAACATTAAGCAATTATTTTGTGTTGAAGTTTAATGAAATAAAAAAATCAGATGGCGGAATATATGCTTGTAGAGTACGTAATGCTGTTGGGTGGTCCGTGCCTGTTTTTGTTGTTCTTGATATTCTCTGTAAGTATAGATTCCATTTATTATTAACATTTCTTTATATTTGCTTTCATTATACAGTGTGTATACAGTCAGATCATAATGGGTACGTTTTGAATTCATGAAACACTTTTGGTTAAAATGTAAATCATGAAATGAGTTATGTCTCTGCTGTTCCACATTAATCATAACAATTTTTTAGATCCTCCAATTATAGAAGTCAGCAGAAATTATTACGAAGTATCGTTGGGCGAGAGAAGCAAAGTCCTAGAATGTTTTGTTGCTGACGCATCTCCTTCTGACAATCTACAGTACCAATGGAGGAAAGGGGGACACATTTTAAGCAGAACGTCTACATATATCATTCCAATAATTCTGAAGTCAAGCATGGGTATCTATGAATGTAAAGTGCAAAATTTGGTAGGGATGTCAGCACCTGCCCGAGTTCAAGTTAACATTAAAGGTTGTGTATGATCATTTCAGTCATTTTGTAAATATTTGAACTTAATGGCTCTAAGGTTGTATCAAAAAATTTGAAAGCAAATTAAAGATAAATAAAAACGATACTGTTAATCTTTGTCAAAATAAACTCTACATTATTAAGTTATAGACGACATATTTCTAGACCTAAATTGAACATTTGAGACCAAGACTTTTTTTATTAAGAATTCAAAAAAAAAAAAAAAAATAGAGATGAACTGCTTGAAACAAAGTTACAGAAAAACTCCATAAAAATATCTCATTAAATCGCCCTATATTCATCCATTATTCCATTACTTTATTTCAGTGCATTTTTTACAGTGAAATATCCCTCATATTCAATATCACTTTTATATATCTTTAAATACAACGAAGAATTAAAAGTACCTTTCTGTGTTTATTACAAACATTTTAATTAAATTATTAATCATTAAAAGCAACATATTTTTAAAATTATGTACACGTACTATCAGACTGCGTGTATTCAATCAGTTAAGAAATTAGATTGTTAACCTAAAAATGATTTTTTTAAAATTAGATGATATCAAGATTATCATTTTTAAGTCTAAAATACGACTGATCGTTTCTTATAGAGAAACGAATTAGGTCACCACTTCTAAATTACCCTATTCCATTTGACACCATTGGGTAGATTCGTATGGAAGGCAGACGATATAAACTTTCACTGCATTTAAAAAGTCTTTTATTTATTCTAATTTTGATTGTACAATAAATTAATTATTTTATGAGTGTACAATAACAAATAAATTCTCTAATTTTTAAATTAAATTATGATAAATGTATAGAGAGGTCTGTGGAACAGTCCGTGTTCATGTAGTTATTAAAACCTACATTCATCGACTTCTTTATGCAAATAACACAGTGTTTCGACTCTGATAGACGACAAATCAATTAATCTAAATAAGTACTAGTATTTCATTAAAGAGTCATTGATTTAAACTGTACAATTTTGATACATGTTACTGATCTGATAAATTTTGATGACGTTCGTGATATATACTGGAAAATAATTTCTGCGGCATTTCTATGATCTCGGCAATAATCGTGGCAGAATTATAGATATATATAATTATAGGGTTTAAGAAAACATTATGTTTAAGCAGATAAAATTATTTTACCTATATATTTCGTCTAATAATTTATTCTAATTTTTGAATTGAAACAATTTTGCTACTATTTTCAGATGTTTTTGTTCAAATAGAAGGAGGGTATGTTGAAGATGATGCAGAGAAAAAATACATTAAAATAAGATGCCAGATAGTTAATTCTGAGGATTTTATATCAGTAATTTCTTTAGAAATAATACAAATTCAACGTAAGGAAAACTCGACTATTGTATCATTAAAGGATGGGTTAATCTACCGACATGAAAATATAAGACAAAGAGCGACTGACATTACCGGTAATGTCTCTCTTCCAAATGAAGGATTTTTACAACTCTTGATTCCACCTCATGAAATTCATTGTCCACATGATTTTTCGCCGTACTTTTGCCGCTGCGTTGGAATAACTAACTCATCATTTCTGATTATCGACAAAAGTTTACCCTTGGATGTTATATATGATGGTATGAGAACAAGACAGTTAATAATTATTGCATGGACAATGCAAGTACATTTAACAATCCCTACTGATATTAGTAATTTCATGTTGAAAACAAATTCACCCAAGTATTTAACCCTTAATTTTATGTAACGGAAAAAAATCTCTGAATTAAACAATTCAGCGATATTATGTGCAGATAAAAAAAAAAAAGGAAAATCACCTAATTGGTAACCTTATAACATTATTGTTTAGTATATTTTCAATGGTAAGGTAGTATTCTTTTGAGATAAATAAGCATTTAAATTTGACTAATTTTTGAAAAAAAAAATGAATAAGAATTTCAAGTTGATAGATTATTTCTTGTTAAAATACAGATTTAATCTAAAAAATGCTTTATTCTTTTTTTTTTATAGAGGTGCCTGTGTACATGTCTGATATAACAGTCTCAGTTGATGATAAGAAGGTAGGAGATGCTCTCTCATTTTTTGTGGGAACACATATTGAATTAAATTGCGAAGGTGATGTCTCTTATTCTCCATCATTACATATGTTGGTAAGGTTTTTAAAAAAAAAAACTTACTCCAGTTAATCGTAAACGAATTAAGTCAAAGGTATATGCAATGATTCATCTATGTTCTGAAAAAAATCTTATTTTTACAGAATATCCGTTGGTGCACTAAAACAGGCCCTATGACACATTACGATCCTTTGCAAGTTAAAACACAAATAAATGATGTTAATTCGAACACGTGTAACAAACGACAAAGAAGCAGTATCATACTTTATGTTCAATGGGCATCGGGGCATACAGAGTTTATATGTGAATCTGGATACAACGCTTCTTGTGGGACAGGAGTCATCAAATCTTATCTCAATATTTCGTCTAGTAAGAATATTGTTATTACTTCATCAGCATTGATTGTCGTTCATAGCGCTGTGCCAAACTTAAGACGTACATATATGTAAATATTTTTCTTTCCCCAACCACCAGGCATTAGAAATGAATTTCTGGAACAGAAGTCATCAACTTTTTTCTCAGTATCTCCTCAAGTGAAGTATTGTTATAACTTAATATTAATTACAGAAATCATAACGCACAATCTACTGAATTAAGTGAAGAGATGTTACCCTCACTGTCAGTAACTATATAGCGTTGGTGAGTTGTATTCTCATTTGGCCTGTCGAAACAAGCCAAGACGTAAATATAGGTAATGACTGTTCCGTCATTATAAACTAGAGGAACTTTGAGCTCTTAGCTCAATAAATGATACGCCCACCCCGTACACTATACACGAAAAGAGGAAAAGTCAATGTTATGCCATGTGAGACTTTAATACACGAAAAGTGTCAAATCAAAAAGTAAAATAGGAGCTGCAAATGGCATATGTACTAAAGAATCTGTGAAAGTATCATTAAATTTTATTCTGTTGTTTAACAGAAGTTTTAGATAAGAACCGGATACCCTTTAATATTAAAGAAGAATTAGCAGTATAAAAAGTAGAGGTACTGTGAGCACTGAACGCATTAAATGATACCCCCGCCCCCATGTGAGATTAGTGGCAAAGTTCATGATTTGTCCAGGAAGACCAAAGTAGGTGTCCGATCCAAAAGTAAAATATAGAGGTGCACAATGGTACTATATAACACAGGTACTGTAAAAGTCTAATTAAATTTGATTCAGTGGGGTAAGAGGAGTTGACAATCAGAAATGGGTTCCCAAAAGCGTAACAGACGGACCTACAGCTAGACTGACGGACGTGCAGACGGACAGACATCCCGATAACTGTAGCTCCTTCTTTTAAAGCCTAGGGTGTATGATGAAGACTATTGTCGTTCGTACATTTATACCTACATGTATAAATTAATAAATTTTGCAAGTAAACTCTGAAACGGTAGCGTCAGAGATTTTACTTACTCCTCTATCAATATACTGTGTACAAGATGTTGTCCGTAAGCTACATCTAGATTTCACTCGCATAGTAAGTATCGAACATTAGAGTAAAAGTCTTCTTGAATTTAAAAACAGTCATGAAATGCATGTGGCAAGGACATGAGTATAGTTGCGTTCAAAACTTCTGGGAATTTTTAATGAAATTGTCAACAAGCAATTGTTTATTCATTTCATAAATCGCAATCACTGAATTATTCAATCAAAACCTGATTGAAATGATATAAAAAAAATATTAGTTGTAATACCGATTGAAAAGAAAATATGCAATTGTTTCGTCTTTCAAGGATCTGAATAATGATAGAATCTTCTATATTTATTACTTTAGACTGATAACAAAATATGACAGTTGCGTGATTAAAGCAGTGCACTTGCAGTATTGAGATTAATAATGAAGTTTAGTAATACATGGACAAAACCAATTTCAAATCCAAAGCCAAGTAAATATAATTAAATATTTTGAAAGCATTTAAAGTTTGTGAAAAGGTCTGCGGTAGTAGAAAGATTGAAACCTTTCATTGTTTAAAATAGAATTTGAATAATTATCTGAATGGTTCGATTTTTTCTGATAAGATATGTTAAATAAAGAAAAAAAAATGACCTCAAAACAGCTGCACTAGAGTTATTACTTTCTTCTATTACTAAAAATACACTAGATATAAGGCGATTGTAAACGCCTGTGGCCTGCATATATATTAATACAACAGATATCAAATTCAGGTTGCTTTATTTCATGTCAGGACGAAAAATAGATTTTTTCTTAAAAGTGAACTTCTTCTAGTATATAGTATAGTCTATCTAGTACATATATTGTATATATTCATCTACCTTTGAATTATTCATTTCTGTTTGTTAACTAACTGCCATATTTTAAAGTAATCCCTCAAGCTATAATTTTATTCAAACTGTTTGAAGAAAATAAAATATATTTGTTTTGTAATAGTTGTGTTACCGTTTAACAAAAAAAATTTCCCCGCGCTTGTGTGTTATTTCATCTAGCAGATTAATATTTCTACAGTTTATGCATAAAATCATTCTAGGATCCCTTAAGCATATCCTTGTCCTAGAACGATTTATCAAGACCCTTTTATGAAAATTATATATTTTTTTGAATTATATTAATGTTATGCTGTAAGAAATTTACTTGATCTGCCTCCTACTTCACACAAAATGACGCCCATCGATAGGTTTATGGCATGTTTATAACGTTCTACGTAGGGTTTTACATTCAACAAACAGCATGATATATACCGGTAGTAAGTTTTAACATAACTTAATTCTCTCGTGTAGCTTAAATCTTATCGCATTATAAAAATGTGCAATAGACAAGTTTTATACTACATCAATTATATTGCAAGTAACGAAGTTGTTTTAACTTCATTAATATTATCCGAAGAACACAGTAACTTACATTAATATATGTATACAGATTTTAATTTTGTTAGTATCACCTCAGGTTTAGTAAGTTGCAAAACTGTAGCTCTCCGAAAAAAATATTATATCGACAGACCAGAGACCTACAGTGCCACCCATTCAAAAAATATGTATTTATTGCGCACAAAAAAGTGCGCTGTTTGTCGATTTATTTCTCCATGTTTTTAAAACAGTCATCTCAAGATATTACTAACCGTGTGTTTCTAAAATATTCTTACACTACTTCCAAAACAAAACATTCCTTATAATTGTTGTTAATAGCCTCCATGGCCCTTAAATTGAGATCATCGAAAATTTTGCCTGTTTATAATGCAATCTTTGTTTGTAAGATAATTCGGTACAACACACTTTGTACAGATGTAAACTACGAAAGTACTTGATAGAGGAGTAAGGAATATCTTAAAATCTAGCGTTGTTTTGCAAATGAGGTAAGAATTTGGAAGAATTAATCCAGAACCGTGCGCACTTTGTTGTGCGCAATAAATATGCAGTTTTTTTTTTCAATGGGTGGCACTGTAGCTCTCCTCAATCAATATATATTTCTTTGGAGAGCTACACATCTGCAGCTAAGGTTAGATAAGATACAAGAATTTAAGACCAATAAACATTTGCCAAAAGAAATCGTGACTTAAAGGAGAAATTAGAAAATCAAAAATATTAAGACGATGTCTACATATTTACTTTGTAGACGGAGTGAAAATTGAATCATGTAATTACATGCTCTACACGTCCTTGTCAATACTTATTAGTAGTATTATCCTGGTAACGATCAGCATAATATGCTACGTAAATATATGGAAGAAGAAGAAAAGAGGTAAAATGACATTATGTTGATTCCCTTCATTTCATCTAATTTTCCATTAAGATCAATCAAAATAAACATTGGAAAGAGAAATCATATTCTTTACATAATTATGTCATTTCTTGTAGACAAAGAGAAGATATGCTGTGGGTTTGTATGCAAAATTCATCTTTACTAATATGATTCATTTCTTCACTTCTTATCTCTTTATGTAAAAAATTATCAATCAATTATGATAAAATGAAACCGAATAATAACATGGCGTTATTAATAATAGTTTTGAAAGATACAGAAATGAATGAATTGTTTCCGAAACCTTGTAATCGAAAAATTTAAAATCCAACAATGAAAACCCTCAGTAAAACTGAATGAATAAAAGATTCCAAAAATGAAACATTTGACAATTTCACTTTTGTTTTAAACTGCAGATATGAAATGAAAGAGTTTTCTTCAAGCAAATCTGCATCTCATTCAACAGGTAATTTAGTTACATTTTGGATTCAAGACAAATAAATATTATATATATTTAAATTTTTAATTGTGATTTTAAAAAAATATATTGTAAAAATATAATCCTATAACAGCATAAGATGCACAGGAGTTTTAAAACTCGTTTACCATATTTACAATATTTTCAGTCATTTTGAAATGAATCATTACGCGGTTCACGGAAGTTACCCAGAGTTTTTTTTTTTTAAATCGCCGTACATGTAGTAAAGAAAACTACAGTAAAGTATAAGTCACATTATCCAACGATGGGTTATACGATGAGAAGCCGATGCGTTTTTTGATGAAAATGGCGAGGTTGCCGGCCGGGCACAATTATTGATCGGACGGTGACTGAGTCGTTTTTGCGAATCGGTGGGGTCATCGGTAGGAAATAATTCGTAGTTAAAATTTAGCGATGTCTCTACCGATGCCTCACATAGCTCCTCATCTGCAACCCATCATTAACACATCTTTCAAGGATCGGCCGATGTATGACCGAGCATCGTCCAATACCCGTTGAATCTGAGGTCATCGGGGAGTTTAGTGGTGTTCAACAGATAACGTTTGATCATCAGTCGATGTTCGACCAAACATTGGCCCGTAGTCGACCGATGTACGAACGATGTTCACCAATATATGAGCGATGAAATATACATCGACCGATTATCCTGGAACATCGTTTTATGATTAGGAATGCATCGCTGGGCCTTTGTAAGTCCGGCTGGCAACCACGCCATTTTTCTCATAAAACGCATTGGTTGCCTGTCGTATGCATATCGCCGGACATATGCCTGAAACAATACCACATGAAGACGGGGCTATTTATCCGATTACTGAACCAATATAAATGCATAAAATCGCTACATTTATTGCAATATACATATATGTAACGCGCCAAGCAAAAACCTCCCTTATATCTATTATGACGTAACGTCAAAAGACGCGTCTAAAGTCAACAACGTAAAAGCGACGTAAAAACGCCTCATCGAGAAAAACTCTCCTCAGCAGAACAAAGGGATGTTGTTTTATTTACATGCTAAGAAAGATTCTTGGGTGTGGATTGATGTAGTTTATTCTTTAAGAAGTTATTTTCTGTCAAGTGCCTGTGTGACCTATCCTTTTCACAATTATTAAGTGTATACTTTTTAAAGATGTCCAGTGGTGGTTAAAAAATTCCCGTTAGGCCGTTTTTAAAATGAAATTTGTTTGCCCTCTCTCTATTCAGTTAAAAAAAAAACATTGCGTCGGTAGGTGGGTCAATGTTGAATAAGATTGAACTCAAGGTATTTCTGAAATTAAAAAAAAATAGTTATTGATTGGATAAGAAAATTCCGGGAAGACTAATTCGGAGGTTTTGAAAATATTTTAGTCGGTTCATCTTAAAAGGTCAAACAAACAAGTTATTAAAGATAGTTTGTTTTTTTTTTAATTTAAGCTGCTAATTTTCAGCTGTTTCATCGTGATGCACATGCAAGAAAAATTAAACAGGAGCATAAAACTAGGAAATAGCGATGCAGTGAAAATTGACCTGAATTACTTCTCTTAGCTACCCAATTTATATGGTATAAACTGAGTTGGGCAGTTAACGCTGCGGTTTATATATAATTTTATAATCCGTTTGCTGAGGTTACAGTGTATACACAATACACCGAATGTGAAACTGGCAAACATGATACAACGCTAAAATGTTATATGTAATACAAATTGTTACAAATTAATACAAATTGTTTGAACACTTTTAAAATATTCCAACCTATTATTATTTTGTGCATGATTTTTCTACAAAAGAAGAGAAAATAAGGATGCAGAGGCGACTTTAAAGTTTTTGGATTCCTGAAAACAACATAATGTCGAACATTTATAAAATCGCTGAATTGGGCTGCCGCATGTTGTAACGCAGTCTCCGGTGCTTATTCAGCCCTTTGAACTTAGAACAGAATGAAAGTTCACATTAAACATTTTAGAGTTATAAATTTTCATTTTAATGATTTAATTTTAACCTTCAATATTAAGGATTTATTTAACCTGTAATAATTATTTCCCCGACAATGATTTTACTACCAACATTTTATGATTTCACATCTACCTTGGAAAATGATAATCTTGTTTCCTTCTGTTGGAATTGCAATATATAAATGGTGCCTGTTTTGGAGGGTAACAGTTGAAATTGACACCCGAAGGATAACCATTGTCAACCGACGCGTCAGCGGAGGTTGACAATGGTTTTCCGAGGGGTGGCAATTTCAACTGTTACCCTCCAAAACAGGCACCATTTATTTTATTATACTGAATGTCTTCTTAAATTAAGTCAGCAAAAAAATCGTCGATCATCTTTACGTTCACGTTAAGAAAGCTTTTAAACTCCTCGCTACTTCTAAAAAGATTTACTGACCTTTTTATTGTTTGTTTGATACTCTAAGAGTCTTTTATCATGTAAAGTTTCGTTATTTCTGCACTCGCAAGCATGTTTCGTCTGTCGTTTGTTGTTTTCAAGTAAGCTATATCGGACGCAAGCTTTTATTGACGTCAAGTTTATTCCAGTTCTTTCAAACGCGCAACTGACGTTTTGAGAATTCTACGGTGAACCGTACGCGCATAATATCCACACATGTGGCATTACTGTTTTGTTACACGTTGTCACATGCGTTGCTAAGGCTGAGGGTAATAGAACGGATTGTTAACTGCGTCTAAACCAATCAGATTTTAGTATTTAACATGAAAGTATAATAATATAAAATGAATATGTTCATGCATTTCAAATTATTAAAGTTTGCTACCAATTACACGTAATTTAATATATACATGTAACAAACTAAAACAATTTCAATAATTTTTTCCTGCGAAGTCGCATTGCACATGCCCAAATGTACATACAGTAAAACTCGGTTAATACGAAGTCACTGGGACCTATGAAATTACTTCGCTATATCCGTAATATCCCTGTAAGAAATTAATTAAATTCATTTAGATGGGGATCCAAATCGATTTCGCCATATCCGTAATTTAATTCGCAATATCCGTACTAAACGAGTCTTGCTGTACATGTACATCTATGGGGAGTTTTATGCAAAATTAGCAAAACTAGAATGCTACAAATGTGCACAAAATATTTTTTAAAAAAATTACCAAAACGCTCTCTGTTTTTAAGTTAAGGATTTATCGAACATAATAAATACATGTTAGTCGACTTGAATATTGCGTGCTTGTTCAAATAACCCATTTATAGAGCTTTCTTGTATTAATTATTAAAAAAACGTATGATTGTATAAATTACCATCAACTAATTATTTTTTTTATAAAAATAAAAGTTACAACTTAAGATTGTAATGTGTGCCTTGTTCTTGTTTAATTAGTTCAGGTAATTAATTAAGCGTGAATGTCCATAGTCGAGACACAGCCCCCCCCCCCCCAAGTTTACGATAATGGTAGAATATTAAGAATGTTTTACCTGTTCTCTTACTTTCTATTGCAACTAATATTTGATATGATTAAAATAAATCATAATGTGTGAATGTATTTTCTAAGGAAGGTAACGGTAAAGTTTAGGTTAGAAGTTGTTGAGTGTGTTACTTGTGGGATTCATATATATTGTGGTTTGTTTTTCGGTTAGTATGCAATAATCGATCAAAATTAATTTATGATCAACTTCATACATGCATATAAATTGCAGATTTTTTCTCAAACCATATTTTAAAATATATAAACGTATATTATTGGATGGGGGTGGGTGTTACATTCTGATTCACTGAAAAGTATGTTCACGCATTTAGTTACGAAATAATTCTAAACATATTTCTTTTCAATAATTTAAACATAAATATAAAATACGAAACGGAAGGCCAGGAAAAATTAATCAAATGTTTAAAGATTAACAAGAAATAGCGGTTTAAACTCTAATTTAACACTTTAAAATTTGATGCACCTAATCTTAATGATTTTGATTTGAACACGCATTTATTGAGATATACAAAAGGATTGGAAACAAATTTGACAACTTACAAGTTCCTTTTGTAAATTAAAGACCGATTTCATAACGATATCCAAGCAAAGATTGATTGACTGATTGATTGTATATTGTTTAACGTCCCTCTCGAGAATTTTTCACTCATATGGAGACGTCACCGTTTGCCGGTGAAGAGCTTCAAATTTAGACCGATCCTCGGCACTCAGGGCCATTGAGCAGTGAGGGTTCTTTATCGTGCCAGCGCCTACCGTGACACGGGTCCTACATTTTTAAGGTCAAATCCGAAAGACCCGTGACTTTCACTTCTGATGCCGGGCGCTTGGCGAAGGAACAGTCACTACCTATTTTTACGTCTTAGGTTTGACGCGGCGCCGGGTACGAGAATCGAACCCGGGCATCCCGATCATAAAGCGAACGCTCTACCACCAGGCTACCGTGAACGGTTCGACATCCAAAGAAGAAAAGGATAAAACTCTACTACAAGAGATAAATACAGTTTATTCCTGGATGCAGAATATCTTATTATCAATAAGCCAAAAAGTCTTCAGAGATGAGGGCGTAATTCTGCATACTTTTTCCCCGTATTTAAACATTCGGAGCTAAAACATGTAAATACATGTACATATAGTAAACGTGGTAAAAGAACTGTGGTATCCTTTAGGTTATAAAAAAAACCTGTCGCACTCTTTAAAAATTCAGATACTTAAAACGTAAACTATGACAAAACTTTCTCTTTATACTGTGTATTGTATAGACTGTTGATGCCCGTGGGAGGGGGTGGTAAGGGCTGTCTCAAACTTTTTTAAGATAACTACTTTGATAGTGTAACAGAGGCAATTAAGTGCCTCTGCTTAATTGGGGTTGAACCCAAGGCCTCTGGCTTGACAGTCCAGTGCTCTACCAAATGAGCTTAAGGGTTAACCTGCCACCACAATAGGATTTTTTTTCATCTAAATGTTGATTATTTCCTTTTACTGTTGCAGTGATGTAGATTTCTGCCCTTTTCTGGCATTAAAAAAGCCATAAATTGGAATATCTTTTAGAGGAAGAGAAAAATTTTTATTTGAGTTTTGTTCTTTTTCCCTTGTCAATCATTTCGGTGCCCCCCCCCCCCCCCCCTTCTTTTCATTTTTTTCAAAGATACAGTTTAGAATGTACATTTTTACTAGTACGATCCAGAATAATAATTATTGATATTTTTAATGGAATCAAATTAAAACTTTGAAAATACAAATATCATCAAATTACTAGTTTTATATAGCTTCACGTTATTTTACAATTTTACGTTATGAAAATCCATGGAGTTACGCACACGTACACCGTACGTCAAAGTAAATATTCCGTCTTTTTCGTGCGATATTTTATACATTTATACACAGAAATATATGTCATGTTATATATCAAATGAAAGAGAAAGAAAAACTCTGTAAGAATCAATAAAAAACTGAAAATTTCAAAATTCTTCGTTAAGGGAGGTTTTTGCTTGGCGCATCACACACACACACACACACACACACACACACACACACACACACACACACACACACATACGTGTGAAGGGTGTCAAACGGGGACAGGGGTTAAAGACTGTCAAAGTGGGGACTTCTTCATTTTTAATATTTCATTGACTTTTGAATTAAAATATTTATCACCATGTAACCCTGATAACAAATATATTGAGAACATATCAATATCTTTAATTTTAAGCTAAGCACATTTCACAGCACAAACGGGGACCTATTTCACACTCATTAATATTCACACACCAGTTCTTGTTTTATTGTACATGTATCTAAACGGGGACATTTTCCAAAACGAATAAAATCCTTTCTTTTGTGCCTTTTATTCACTCATTACCACCGTTCTCATCACTGATTAAGACCCTTGTCTTCATAGGCACTTGAATGCTTAATATTTTAAATCAAATATGGAAATTACGAACAGTTATTGCATGATGAAAATATATTTTTTATTTTTCTTCTCAAATAATTTTGAAATTTAGGAATCTGTCTTAAATTTATCAATTTGGCATCACTGACCTCTTTGTCGCAGTGCCATGATTCATGGAATTTAAATATGTTGATTGCAACATAGGTTGCAAAATTTAAAGCTACTTGTTTTACATGTAATTTATGATTTTAAAATACGATTCAAATTTTTTTGTCTCAGAATTAGAGTATTGAACAAGAAAAATGATTGTCATTTGACATACTTACAACTATAAAAAAAAATATAAGACAAGGTCTGAAGCGGGCGCTGATAATACCATTCCAAAATATGACCAATTTCAAAATGAAAAGAAAATTTATATCGATCTTTTTTGATAATGGTCAGCTATTGAATATAATCGATAGACACTTTAAAATCAAATCCAATGCATTTACGTATACGCTTCATTACAGAATCGGAGTACGACGACTTCTTTGAAATATTTACATTACATTGCATCTTTGATAAGGTACTTTTATTAAAAAAAAACATTAACTAAAAAATCTTTCAAAGCAAAGACAATTATTCATTTTTGGTTTTACACAGAAAACCGATGATCCGGAAGGATCATACATGTGCAGTATTTTTAATGGCACAAAATGTTTATGAATACATTTCACTAAAGTCAAATAATTTTATTTTTTATAAGAAATATACAAATGAACTAAATTAACAGAAATTTAAAAAAAAGGGAGTTAAATATGTTTTCCACAACCGTTACTTAAATTATAAAAGAAAATTTACAGGACATTTCAGTTGCGACTGCTGCAAATAGGATACTTTAAACCAATTAACTTTTTGCAAAATCATCTGATTGCTTGAGATATGTACACTGTGCCATAAGGGTGGGTTCGAGCACCCTCGTCCTCATTGTTAAAAAACTTATTTTAGAAAGTAGACACTGGTGTTGTAGAGTTGCATTTCCCCCATAGCCAACCCCCAACTGCCCCACAGGGAATCGTACTCTAGAGCAGAATTTACGTCCAAGGGGAATTCACACACCAGAACCAAACTACTCCTTGAAGTTCTCTCTTTCTCGGAGTAGGATCCCCCATCCCTTGTTATATAGAGAGTAAATATAAACCACAGCCGCATTATAATAAAATAATCGACAAACAGATTTTTGAATGGTAAATGAGTGTTTTTCAACTTATGTACATTTAGGAAGTATATATTTCAAATCATCAACCAAAATGTTTAGCTTTCAAAAGAAACTCAAATCTCCCCAGATTAGATGTATTAACACCTCTAAAGGCTTTAGCGGTAGATGTATTTTTAATGTTCTTTTTGACAAGGCTGTTTAAAGATTTTTTTTTTTATAGAAAGTCTATTTATGCATACTTTTTATTACTTATATTTTGCTTGAATCCTATGAACGGAAGAATCGTTCAAGTTTGTATTTTTTATTTTAAGCTTTTATTTTATCAATACGTCTACTGATTTTTTCCTCAATAAAAGATACGCAGTAAAATGTGAACAATTCCCTAGAAATCTCTGCGAATGGACTAATCCCCGTGAGATAGTCTAATCCCTACTTCGGAAGCTAATTCCCCGGTTATCTGTTATAGACCCCGGTCATTCTTAATCCATTATTTTTTTAATTACTTTTATATCGGTATAATAACATAGTCAAAAAATATATAATTGGTGAGTTAGCAAGATTCTAATTCCCCTTGACCAGAACTATTTCCCGAGACACAATCACTATTATCCGCTGACTAATGAAACCACGTCCCCAGGCATAGCAACAATCAACACTGCTTGATGACGGTGATATCATTAAAAAATATTGATTGTGCAGAATTCATGCGCACGTGGTTCATTATACCCCCGCTTGAAAAGTGGGAGGGTATATATAAAAAAAAATGGTATGCTCGTCCGACCGTCTGTACGTCCGTCTGTTACGCTTTGGGGTACCCATCTCTTATCTGCAACTCCTCTCATACCACTGAAGGAAATTCAATGAAACTTTCACAGAATCTTTATTACATATTTGCCATGGTGCACCTCCTATTTTATTTGTTCATCTGACATACATTTTGAATTTTCCAGAGCAAAACATGGATACTGCCATTATATTCATATGAAAGGCGGGGGTATTATTTAAGGAACTCATTGCTCACAGTACCCTTAGTTGTAATATGTTTTCATAGAATATTAAGAATATTAAAATGCATACAGCATGAAGTTAAATGCTACTTTGGAATTCTCACCCTTCGAAATCTTTGGCAACCTTGGCTGCGCCTTAGTTGACAATGGTTTTCTTTGAGTGAAGCCCCGTGGGGATCCGGGTTAGAATAGGTCCTCAGTACCCCCTTGCTTGTCGTGAAAGGGGACTTAACGGGGCGGTCCTTCGGATGAGACCGTTTAAACCGTGGCCCCGTGTCACAGCAAGTGTGGCACGATAAAGATCCCTTCCTGCTCAAAGGCCGTGAGTGCCGAGCCTTGGCCTAAAATTGCAGCCCTTCACATCTCCATATCAGTGAAATATTCTAAAGAGGGACGTTAAACAGTATCAATCAATCATCTTTCAGTGAAAATGATCCTTTAGCCGCGGGTTTGAGACCGTATAAACCGAAGTCCCGTGTCGCAGTAGGTGCTGGCACAAAAAAGATCCCTCACTGCTCAATGACTCTGTTTGCCGAGTTTAGGGCAAAGTTTGAAGCTCTCCACCGGAAAGCGGTGGTGTACGTCTACATATGAGTGAAAAGATCTCCAGAGGAATCAATCAATCAATTTCATGCATTTCATGCAGTATATAATAACAGATTTGTTATCATGTTAAGGACAGATGATACAAACAAAAACTGATCGAAAAGATGAAAATCTTTTCTTGGATCTTTTTTGGTTGTAAATGATAAAAAAAATAGATTTAAAACATACATGTACTAAGAAATTTTAATTTACTTAGATGTTCCAATTTCCATCTTTTTGTAACTATCCTTAATTTTCTACACACTTTTTTGTCACCTTAAATCCCATTAATAATTATCTTTCTAATATATGATAAATGACTAAAATTTTATTTAGCGTAGGGGCTAAGATATGAAAAATTTTTAAGCTGTTCTGCTGCCAATAATCTCAAGGATTAACTTTATCACTGCTGAAAAAAAAATCATGAACAAGGAGATACTTTTTTGACATTTAAAAAGAACACTATTTAATCAGTTGCAAAACTATTCTTCAATTCCATTATCTCTTCATTATACATATTACACACAAATTTTAATAACTCGAATCCGTTTATTTCTAGTGTGTTATTCTTTACTATAAGAGATATCAACTCTAAGTTAAAATTATTTCGAGATAATCATGATAATTAACTCTTTTAAAAGAGGTAATTATTATACATTTAAAGTATGTCATTAAGTGGGTTAGCAAGATTCCAGTTCCCCAGGGTCAGGACCTGGTTGAGGGGAACTGGAACCTTGTTTAACTCCTTTGGAAACTCTATCAATGATATACATTTTATATATACAATTATACCAACACCAAAATAAAAAATATATATATATATTAATGAGGATCGTGGTGTTATGGATAACTGAGAATAAGCTTTTGGGGGCGGGGACTAGCTCATTTGATTAAGCCAGTTCTCCTTGGGCGAAGTTCTACTATGGAGCCAGTTTTCCCATGGGTGAGATTTTTAAGGCGGAAAGACCGATAATTTTATGTATAACACTTGATTATAACCGAAAACTAGAGGACGCATGAATGGATATTAAAGAATATTAGTAAGATATATGGACATTCGCGAATCAGTACAGAAAAGATTGTTAAAAATAGAGCACAACCACAGAAATAATTTGTTAAAACTAATAAATCTTGGGAATAAATAAAAAAAAACATCTTAATCAAATAGGGGAACTGTGTGTATAAATTATCACAATACAATCGAGGACATTTGTGTATATAAAAAAAAACTACAGCACAATAGGGGACATATTTTGTGTATAAAAATCCACATTACAATAGGGGACATTTGTGTATAAAAAACTACAACACAATAGGGGACATATTTTGTGTATAAAAATACACAACACAATAGGGGACATTTGTGTATAAAAAACTACAACACAATAGGGGACATATTTTGTGTATAAAAATTCACAATACAATGGGGGACATTTGTGTATAAAAATTCACAATACAATAGGGGACATTTGTGTATAAAAATCTACAACACAATAGGGGACATATTTTGTGTATAAAAATTCGCATTACAATAGGGGACATTGTGGGTATAAATTATCACCATACAAAAGTGGAGATTCCTGTTTATAACATGCAAATACAAAAAAAATGTGAATGACGCATGTATATACATGTACCTTAGGCTTATCAAAATACAAGAAGGAACATGTTTATGAGTTATTCTAAAACCTCAATGGAGGAGAATTGAGTAAAAATACGGAGTATATTTTAAAAGTTAGCAATTTATAAAATTTAAGATGCCGTAAAGATATTCTCTGAAAACAATTACTTTTGATTCTATTTTGTTTTGTTAGGATGAAAGCTTAAAATTGAGTTTGCATTTTGTTTAGGAATTCAATACGTTTAATGTGAAACTCCCATCCACACCTCATCAAACCTCCAAGCGCATAAATCAATTTTAAAGTGAAGTAATAATTACATCGACAGTAGTGTACAATGTACTTATTCTTAAAAATATATGCATGAAACAATTTGAAAAGAAACAATATATTAAGCTGCCAAGAAATTATTTACTTCCTCTAAATGACCATCCGACATTTTTGATAGAAAAAGTATTAGTCAACAGTAGTTTTTATGTCTTAATGTACAAGTTCTTTGTTTCTTTTAATCGAGCTAGAATATCAAATATTTTAGTGTTAAATTGTACGGTACACATGTTCCAAATTTACATAATCTGTTTTCAGAATCCGTATATACCCCCCCCCCCCCCG
>PRKT01001513.1:37592-74022 GCA_003671525.1 Saccostrea glomerata
ATATATATATATATATATATATATATATATATATATATATATATATATATATATATATATATATATATATATATATATATATTTGAAGACTGTTGAATTTTCCTCCGTGACCTCCAAAATTTTTTGACTATTCCTCTCATTTGCGCGTTACTGCGTGATGATTTTTTTCTCAACATTATTCTTTCATGCATACACCGTATGAAGTTCAGATTATGAATCATGTGGGACTACCTGGGTGGTACGGTTTGAAGAAATTGTCAACTAAGGCTGCATTATATCGGAATGGTTGAATAATACCCCTATAAAAATAACACACAGAAAAAATCAATACCGTGTTAAATGCGCGATAAATGTAATAATATAATGAACATTCTCAATTTGCTTTTTGTTGAGTGAAGGGTTCTTTTGAGGTACCATACAAAAATAAGAATTTAATCATCAGTCAAAATTTAGCGAGATTTTATTTGATTTTAGTTGTCGTTGATTAGGCAATGTTAAAATTTTAGATTATTATACGTGTAGTATTGAAATACCTTTAAATGACGTCTAGTAACTGACAATGTAATATGTTTCCATGCGTTTCTTTTTTCCTTTAGAATTATTCGAGCTGTTCAAAATACATGTATATATTGATTTAACCTATTCAAGCATTTATTTGATATTTCAGATTCTCATAATAAAGGGTGAGATTTAGATACTTCTATGTTTTGTATACATGAACACGTCGTAATACAAAATGTAAAAAAATCTTATAACTATATCCTAATAATATTCCAAAAAACATATAAGATTCTTATATTTTGAAGGCCAAATTATGTCAATGTGTCAAAACAGAGGGAGCCACATGTGTATGAAACCATTGAAGGTTACACAGACGCTACCTGGGTTCGACATGCAGATCGCAAACATTTTGGCTGTCAGATTTTATAATTTGTATTTGAATTTAGAACTATGTATTTATACAAGTAATAACATATTTCCTTTTAAAAAGCAATGTTGTATCTAATATCTAATAAAATCAAAAACACGTATTTGACTTATGTACATAGAACTTATACAATGTCATGTATTATTTTTTATAATATCCCTGCTTGAAAAGTTGGAGGGTATATAGTAATCGGGATGTCCGTCCGTCCGTCTGTTTGTCAGTCTGTACGTCCCTCCGTCCACCTGTAACGCATTTGGGTACCCATCTCCTATCTTCTCCTATCTCCTATCTCCTATCTTCAACTCATATTATATCACTGAATAAAATTTGAGTTTGAATTTGGCATTGTGCACCTCTTATTCCACATTTTGAATAGACACATTATTTGGGTTTTCCATCGCAAAACATTAACACTGTTATTTTATTCATATTTTCATTTTATTCATATGGAAGGCTGGGGTATCATTTGTTGAGTTCTTTGCTCAAAAAACATGAATAAATATGAATAAAAGAAAACATGAATATCTAAAGGTATGTGAGCAAAAAAGCTCGCTTAATGAAAACCGCATCCCATATGGTTATAATGGTATGGTACATGTTTTAATCTGGGAGATACGGGATAAAAGTCAGATCAAAAAGTAAAATAGGAGGTCACAATGACATGTAATAAAAAATCGGTGCAATTATAATAACAATTTATTCAGTGGAATAGGAGTAGTTGCGGATAAGAAATGGGTAACCTTCAATATTTTGGAAAGACTGGCCATGTACATCTATTGCACTGGGAAACCCAACATATGTGACGGATGAAAAAGTAAAATAGATAATGCACAATGGCACTATGTAGCACAAATTCTGTAAAAGTTTTCTTAGATTTTATTTAGTAATAAAAGAGGAATTTCAGATAACAGATGGGTACCCATAGGATAACAGACTGACGGACGTGCAGACAGACGGACAGACAGACGAAAGGACATCCCGATCACGATATACCCTTTTCAAACGTGTGGTATAATAACATTTTAAACAAAATTGTCCTCATTAACAATACCTTTTCAAATATTGTATAACTCACACTGTAAACATATACATGGATGTTCATATACATATATGCAAGAGATCTTTATGTTAGTAAAGATATATTTTAAGCATTGTTGCAGGAAAACTCATATCTTAAGAATGTACATGTAACTGAGTGAAATGAAAAGGTCGAGTTTTATTTGAGTGTAATTTCATTGCTTTGATTTGTGGCTTCTTTCATTGCTTTGATAAAAGAGCCTTCGAAATCACAGCCAGTGGATAAGTGGAGGAGGATGGATAACTTTTATATGAATGTGTTATTTTTTTTAAGACTTTAAGAACAGTAAAGATTGTACCTCCTAAAGGTTTTATATGAAACATTTTAACATATTTATGATGTTTTAAGGCCTTTATATACGTCATTTATTGATAAGGAAATTTAATCAATTAGAGATTTTCATAAATACTTATATCTAATATTTACAAGTACAGAGAGTCATTGAAAACAATTTATATATACGTAATGGTGTAAAATAGTTTCTTTGACAAAATTTCTTTTTACTGTAAACTATCAATGGAAGTCCAAAATTGTATTTGTAAAATTGAAATAAATACGGATATAAAGTGCAAATACAAGAACCATAAGAAAAGCAGAGAAAAAAGAATATAGGTTTTTTGCTTTATTCTGGAAGAAATGACGCTCTGTTTGTAAATTACTGCGAGTTTAATTTCATTTTCGTGTTTAGAAACATTTTTTGCGCTTTTCTGAGCTTACTTATATTACAGGCTTGACTAACATGCAGGAAATCTTATGGTCTCGTGAATATATATGCAAGGCCACATTACATTGTTGAATGCTTTAATAACATTTGTAATACGAATACTAGCAAAAAAAAAATTATTATCAATCTTCCCATTAACGACCAGGCCATATTTGGGAAAATCCTTGGGGTTTTTTAATATATATATATATAAAAAAAAAACAAAAAAACAGACAGATATTTTGCCTCAAACACCCTCACACATACCCTCACAAACATTCATATATGAATATTTACATTTGCCATGATTTTCTAATAAGTTAACTGTGAAATTGATTTGAATACTATTTTCGTGTATTCTTACGCGTAGAAATATACACGGAGAAACGCGCGCTACCGTGACGTCACAATAACGCTACAGCGACTTTAGTAAAGTATAACGATATCTGACAGCGAAAAATTCAACTATATAGAATATTTTTGGTGCTTCCAAACATGTAAAATGTTAAAATAAGTAATGTTTTAAATTTAGTGTGTATTATTGGTGTGTGAATCACACAGACTTGCACAGAAGATATATTTTGCATGAAGCGCTAGCGTACTTCATGAAATATGCCTACACATGTATGTGACAATTCTTTGTGATTCACACTCTAATAAAGCATACAAAACTTAAAAACATTCCTTAATTACATTCTCCTATTTTATGTATAATTATAGAGGTCACAACAGAATGAGACCCATACACAAGAGGTCTTGTGGACAGGACCCCCACCCCACCAAACCCCATATACATTATTGTACACCCCTGATCATTTTTTTTTAATGAATTATGTTTCTAGTAATTATTTTCAATGTATTCCATATGACAAATCCAAAAAAATAACATAGATTTAACGGTTGACGAAAAGAAATATCCCTGGTATTATAAAATAAAGAAGATAAGGTACTTCGATGTGTTTACAGAGGACCCATCTTTAATATCGGGCCTAGCTGCAGAACTGTAGCTCTCTGCTTGAGAAAATTCGGACAGATAGAGCAGAGAGCTACAGATCCAAGCGTTTTGAAAACCTTCGATTTACGCCGACGATTTTTCGTCGCTCACTATGTTTATTTTTTCGTGTATTTTATACTTTCCCAAGCTTTGGAAATAATTTTAAATGGTATTTAATAATTATTCATACACTCAACTTCAATTCCTGATCATTTACTTACCTCTCAACGCTAACAAATGGCTGTTTGTGGTTACGGACGTCGAAATGGAGCTCTTTTAAACCGACATTACAAAACTATATGCAGGACTGTTTCGGACCATTAAAAGGTAAACAAAGGTAAAATATAAGAGTTAAAATACATAAACAATTATAGGATACCATTCTAGAAGCATGAGAAAGATTAATCTACACGAAATAAATACCTAAAGTAGCGACGAAAAATCGTCGGTGTAAATCGAAGGTTTTTACTACGCTTGGACCTGTAGCTCTCTGCTTTATCTGTCCGAATTTTCTCAAGCAGAGAGCTACAGTTCTGCAGCTATATCGGGCCTAAAATATCATAAATCTATTACATGTCACCAAAATGTGTCATGACATCTTGTTTCCATAGATATTTTTGTCTTTCATCGTACTATATTTAATTGCCCCAATCATTCGAGTATTCAGTGTCAAACGTGAAAAATGCTCCAAAATTTGGAAATGTTATACCAGGAATTACGGTAGTAATTCAAAAACGAGACCTAGCAAGAAACTCTTGAGTTCCGGGTGTCATACAACTACACATGTAATGGAAAAGCCATTGAACTAAGAAAAAATCTTGATAATAATAATTCTAGATATGTTCAATTTTCTTTAATGAATAAAATAAAAATACATGGCGAAGAACATAGCTATCACTTAGTAGAGAAACACCGACATGTTACGAACGAACGTAACTCGCCCTAACTTCCCGTATCTCGATAGTTTCGCTTTCTCGGGACCAGTGATTGCACCTATATATAAAGTTTAAAATCGGAAGAAATAAGTATATGTGTAAAATAGAACGCATAGTGTTTTAACCACTTTGTTATTGAAAATTGTTTATTTCAATTTATTGTAATCACTTACAATGTTTTAAAAAAGCGAACAAACAGAAGAAAATACACCATAATACTTTAGACGGATTAGGAAACACGTTTGTCATGCGTCAGTGATTAAACGTTTACAAACTACTCGTAGTGTGCGCCTTGTTCATATGGGGAAAGGTTACTTTTTACAGCTTGAAAAAAAATAAATCCGTGCAATGAAGTAAATAGGTAGTGCGCTTTACAGGCTAAAGTGTCTTATATTGAGATCAAGAGAGAGAGAGAGAGAGAGAGAGAGAGAGAGAGAGAGAGAGAGAGAGAGAGAGAGAGATTCTTTTTTAAATTTATTAAAATATCACTTCAAAGAAATGAACGAGCATTCGTGGTAGACAGTATCTTCTTAGATGATGTATTAAATGGCGATCTTAATTTAATTATCTTGGGCTGCTTTTATTTTATATATGCAACAGACATGAAGCAAGCAATTTCAGTTTGGGAGGGGGGAACCAAACATTTTTAGTTTAGAGTCACTACCAAACAATTTTTTGGGAAGCCAAAATGAAAGATTTTTTTATTGAGATGGCACACGTATATAGTAGCTAAGTTTTCTATAATGTTACATTGTTTATTTATCGACTTCAATGGGGGGGGGGGGGGCTTATCCCCAACCCCTCAACCCCGTTTTTATATAAGAATGTATGCATGTACATCTGTTTATATATATGTGGATTATTAAAAAAGGCTGAAAATATGCATTTATATACGGTGGTGCATTTTTTAGTACTATTCTTTTCTTTGTCTTAAAGTTATGCTCCTCTTTGCATTGTTTGTTAACCATGCATTAATCGTCAAAATATAAAATAAGAAGATACACTTTACACTTTTGACCACAAACAGAGTTATTTTGACCGAAGGTCCAATACACACATGAAACTATAACCGAAATTATAACTTGCTTCATTTGTTTATTTTGTATTAATTGTTTTTTGCCTTTGAAAACTCATTAGGAAAAGTTATGTAAACGGAACTAGCAACAGTACTAAGTATCATTTTGAAAGTCTGCTTCACCGTAAGGATTATCAACAATTCCCTTTAGCTCGAGTCCTCGTGAAAAAGTGGAATAATTAGATTCACTTTCAATTTGAAGATGATTATAGATATCTTCTTCCACATTTTTGTTTTGTTCATTATCTCTAAGATGATCATAGTGACTCTCTTCTTCAGTTTTACACTTCAACCTTTCTTCCTCCAAGTTACTGTTGTCTGCCAAATCATACGTGCATTCCTCTAAACATTGTTCATCTGTTTTGTTCTTTATTTCAGCATACTGAAGGCTGGAAAGGTTTTTGTCAACAATACACCCTGATGAGAAATCTTTTTGGGACGCCAAGTTTCTTTTTCCTCGTGAATTTTGCTTTCTTCTGCATAAAACATCAGAAAACAAAATCATAATTGAGAGATGGACTTTCTATATAATATTGTTTTTTCATATACTAGGCTTACTTCCATCTTTAAAGGAAAATACCTTTCACATATAGAATGCTAATTGCTTCAGAATACAAACAGGATATCTAGTAGTAGGAGTGATATAGAAAGCAGTGTTAAGTACACCTAGAATATACTTATCTTTATATAATTAGCATTTTATATCTAATTTACCAAATATGTATGATTTTGGAGGATACTTGATGCTGATTAAGGTGTCTTTTATTCTATTGTTTTTTTTTCTGTGCTTTAAGATATTCATTCATTTGTAAAATGTATTTATTCCTGTGCATTATTCAAGCCTTTCATATCAGTTTTTTTTTTCATAATTAATGAAATGCCTCTTTCGGACGAAACATCAAAAGGATTTTATGGGAAAAAAATTCCCCGTTAATGCAAATTTAAGTTATGACAAGTTCTTAATATTTGCTTTTGCTTATACTGATATCGATGTTCTGTTTGGATTCATTCATCATTAAACTTTTTTTTTCTTCATACCTGATGAGTTTGATGACAACACACATTAAACATGCTGATATTACAATAGCTAATACAGGAGTTACAATCTGGATCAAGTCTTCATGGCTTCTATCTTCGTCTTCTAAAAAATAAATAAATAAATTGAAATTTTCAGATTTTTGCCTGTCTGATTTTATCAACTCCCGTGTTTGTATGAAATTAAGACTAAACTTATAATTACATGACCCAAAATAAGGACATATAAGTAAATGATCCTTTTTTTTACCGCGAGACAAATTCTGAACAAAAATCATTTTAGAATTATATCATACGTTTATGCTCTATCGTAGCAATGAAATCGTAAAAAAACAAATTTATTCCAATTTTAAAAACTCATGTATACAGAAATGCACCTTATTTTATTAACATATCTATGAGCAGAATATTTTGACACTTAATTTTCCAAAAAATTAAACTTACTCATTTTCAAAAGAAACACAGCACGTTAAATTATATTACTCTTATTTTCACGGTACTGGATCAATTTTCCACCCACGAATCAATTTCCTTGTGATAAGATGTATAAAACTTTTTTTCCCGATAAGTACTCATACAAAATAAGAAATCTACATAACCTCTCTTATATTGTGATTACCCGATATTAATGTGCTTCCTCATAGAGATTAGCAAAAAGTATACTCTTAGTAAAAACACTGCATTAAATTGTGACCAATATGATTAATGCAATTTCATTTACATGTAGAACCAATCGCTATTTGATGTCACCTTCATTTGAATATATGTCCAGTGTTTAATACAAATTTCAAAGATTCCTTGTCCCAAAATGGCGTAGAGAACATAGTACCAGTTACTCCTCTTGTGCAATTACTCCCGTCTCTGAATTTTTCAGAGGTTTTTTTTTGGTCTGTTCACAGAGGGTTTCTTTATATATATATATATATATATATATATATATATATATATATATATATCACTGTTTTCTATCTTTACTTACTCCATTGAGGAAGCTTTACACATCTTAAGGCTACGCATAAAGGGCACCATTATGTGTCATAGACAACTGACATTATTCTAAAAAGTATCTGATAATGATAGCAGTAGAAGAAAAGTAAACCGCCAGACATTGTGCTTTGGTATAGATTTTTAAAGGATAATGAATTGTTTTTTGCAACTACAACATATCAACGGGCAATCGACAAGTTTTTAACTTGTACATGTCTGTTAAGGTAGGACAAAGCACACATGAAAATATGGCATTTGCAAAATAAAACAACCCTGTATTTATTACCCAGAATACTTTAAACAGTTTTTAGAATTATTTCGTTTATATCACTGATCTGAATGTGAAGAATGTAACATTTTTTTTCAGAATCAGAAAAGATTAGCAATAAGATTAACAATAAAACATATATTTTGCATACATTAAAATTTCATATGCACCTTTTTTGTTCATGGTAACTTCTACCGTTGCCGTGTAATTATTCCAATGCGTTGTAACCTTCCAATTGATATCTTTTGTTTTATGTTGATTCATTGTTGTTGCTGTATATGAGGATTGGTCTGTTATGACTGTTGGTTTACCCTCAAGTGTTAAATTAAATGAAGTATTCGGGGGAACTGTGGTCTGTTTAATGGGAAAGAGAATACAAAGTTTTTAATTGTTAATTTTTATATAACTTTTCTATCGTCACTTTACTAACTTATACAATACACAATTACATACTGCATATGGATGTTATGCCTTCCACTTTTTTTTATTTGCAAGAGCATGTTTCAATTATAATATTTTATAACAATCAAGATTAATACAAGGATATAAAAAATTTCGTAATGTCAACGCTTCTCCAATTTTGTTGTCGACAGAATGACGTTTTATTGTAAATTCCATCTATCGTTTAGTTAATTAAATGTTGACTGAACTTTTTAAAAGGAACTTGTAGCCCATTTTTTCACATTGAATTGTTTATGGATTTTTGATCGTGGAAAAGGGTACAATTCAATTCTTTTGACAGGGAATCATCACTCATTCGTGGCAACTTATCATGATCCCACTTCTGATTTTGAATTTTCTTTGTATGCTCGGCTCACAATTGATTTTGTATGATTCGACTTTAAGCAAGAATAAAAGCATTGCACAAAAAAATTATTCTCCAATAGTAGACTATCTTGTGAAATCAAGTATTATTTATATGCATGATGTAAACATTTTTTTAAAGTTTTATTTTACCTCACTGATTTTTGTCGTCTTTGGTTGATTTATAAATGCCGTAACTGACGTTGGTATCCAAGTTTGTTTGTAGTATATGTTTGTGGTAACATTTGTTTTCCTTTCAGGTGTTGTGATCAGAGCAGGACGAGCGGTAAATATGGTCTAGAGAGTGAACAAAAACGTTTTAAGCTGATAAAAACTTAGATTGTAATCTTTTGTCAAAATTACACTTAAATAAATCTTTCAATGACTCATTGGATATAGAGACGGAAATAAAGACGGAAATGCTGGACTTCTAAATGAGAATAGACGTAAAATCTCAGATGTCAAATTAGACACAGCGAATGTTTTGTTATATTTTCATTTAATAATATTTCTCAAGAAATTATTGCATGCATTTTGAACCAATAAGAACAAACTAATAATATGAATGCACAAATCAAGTTTTTGATATGAAAATTTTTAAACAGCAGTTCCTTTTTTTCTAAAAATTTTACAAGTACACGTGTATATATACAAATATGTTTTAATCAACCTTTGTTTCTTGTTAAAACACCTACCAGAACCATGCATAAACATGGTTGCTGATTTGAAAAAAAGAATCATTTTTTAACTTATAAAACCAGAAAATTAAAAACAAAAGTTAATTGCAAATTATGTTGCTTGTTTGCTTGTATCAAAGCGAAACTCTTTTTAGACAGTCATGTTTTGCAGAATAATTTTAACTTTTAAAATCTAGGAAAAGTGCACTATTTGAATGATGTAATAATGATCAAACATTTGAGCAGAAAACTGTATCCACAGAAGAGTTACAATCAACAAATGAACATCCATTTTCGCACCGTTGACAGGAGGAGATCTTGCTTTTGTCGAAGACGGTAAGCTTATCACCTGCAATTGTAAATGTTTCATACACTCTTATAATTACTATCTTAATAGAAGTGCCACATGTTATTCAAAATCAAATTAATTTAAGGTTTTAAATTAAAAGGAAAGTTTTATTTAACATAAAGAATATAAAAAAACCTTCATCAAAAGTTGTATAAGTTTGCCTTGTGAATACGATACAATTGGTCCTGTTTTCTGACGGTCCTTTCAGGAGATCCCATATTTTGCGAAACGCAAGGGTGAAATCATCTCCTTTTGTCTCTGAATAAAATAAAATCGTGAAAAAAAACCGTAAAGAGAAGATTACAAAATCAAGGAAAATGAACATTTATCATGCAGATATCATTTTTGTAAAATTTTTCTCAGAGATATATTATATTTAAAATTCTTATTTTTGTAAAAGATAGCAAATAGAGAGGAATTATAGTATTTTCTACTATACGTGCACAATTAAGCGAAAGTGAATTTAGTACTTTTTTCATCATTGTTACTTTTTGATTGAATTTCTCACCTAGGATTTCTTTGTCATTTGTACGATTTAAATGTGTTTCACAGCATTCATTTCTTTTGTCACAGTTTGATTCTGGAAATTTGATGTCTTCTTGAATAACTACATAAAGGAGGTAAATATATGTATAAAAAGAATTTAAAAGAAAACTATATGCCAAATCAAATACATTGGATAATTGGAAGGAAACACCAAAATGTAAAATTGTCGAACTAAGTCATCGTTACTCTCATTTCTCAATTACTTTTTCCGAAGTATTTTCTTGTAGATTTTTTTTTGGTTATCTAACTGTACATGTATACAATTTTGAAAAAAAAAATTGTATGTGTCGGTACATCTGTTCTTCTGAATGATTCGTTGGCCAAAATCGTCAATTCATGATAATTATTGATTCTAACTGCAATATATAATATTATATAAATATTGCATGTAGTTGAGTGTAACATTGAAAATTTTCACCCCAAGAAAACAATTGTCAACCGAGGCGCAGCCGAGAAACGTAATAGTAAGTGGGAGTAAATGGAATCAATTGTCTTTTTTTTTGGGGGGGGGGCGCAATGGGTTTTTATAATTAAACTTAGAAAACTATACAAATTCAAGCCGGAAAATCCTTTATTTTCTTTAAGAACAACAAAGCCACGAAAAGTCATAATTAATTTGTACACATTCTTAGATAGTGTACATCCAAATTTTTCTTACGATAAATCATTGTCCCTGGGGTAAGGATAGCGACAAATATATCCTAATAGTGTAGTTTCAATTTCTGTTAAATACCAAGGTTGAAATTTCGAGAATTCTTTGCACTGGGGTTCTGCGTGGCCTGAAATCGAGAATCAACTTTTATTTTGATGTAAGCGTCTAGAATTAAATCTTTTACAAAAAACATAGGTGGTTATCTTTTTGATATTGAAGCATCCGTATTTTATGTTGATTCAAATGTGATTTAATGATAGTTTCATTAAACTAACACAAGATTTCATTCCACATTATGTAGTCAACATTTTTAATTATATTAAAAATGAAAAAAAAATATTATCAGAAGGGCAAAAGTTATGAGCAGAAGGGCAAAAGTGACATTAATAAAGTAGGCATTGTGACATTTTGGTTGTGTTAAAAAAATAAAATGTTAGGCATCATGTAGATCTAATGATCAAGGGGACTTAAAATATTATTTGACTGTTTCACGTAAAATAATTATCTTGATTAGCCAATGCAGTGTGGCAACGCACTTTGAAAAAATTACGCACTTTGAAAAAAATTCTTCAAAGTGCGTTCAAATTGGAACAAAATCAACGCACTTTGAATTTTTTCTCAAAGTGCGTTAAATTTGGGACACACTCAACGCACTTTGAAAAAAAATTCAAAGTGCGTTAAGAGTGTACATAAACATTGTTTACCATGGGGGCATTTAAAGCACTTTGAAAAAAATATCTATAAAAAAAAATTCTTGACTTAGAATTTAGTAATTGAGAGAATCAATTTGTAATAATTATATCTTTAGAAAAACTTTTTTTTGATTTACATGCACTCATTTAACCTCATTTAGAACAAGGAGAAGACTAGTAGAAGGTCTCTAATCCAAACTCTTTTTTCTTATACATTGTACATAGCCGTCGGAAGCAAATTGAAAGTTGAACCCCCAAGGTAAGCCCCAATGTTTAATGCATATATTACGTATATCTTTGCAAACTATTTGTGTGCCTAATCAACCAACCCCACCCTTCCCGGTACTGATGCCTATGCTACACCCAAATATATGTATTTACATAACTGGTATGACGTTGAAAACTTTCAATAAATTTTAGCTTACATAAAATGCATGCAAACTGGAAAAAATTAAATACAGTAAAGCATTTAAGAGAGAAAGAATTTTCAAAGTATGGAAAAATCAAAATCGTTTACTTTCACATCCTGAAGTGGCCTCAACACCGAGGAATTATCAAACAGGTTCAATTATTTATCATACCTAAGATTTGCAAGAATATTGAAAAAGCCATACACATTTTTTCAAAGTGTGTTAATATGGTATATATTAACGCACTTTGAAAAGAAATTTTATTTTATCAAAGTGCGTTGATTTTGTCCCAATTTTTTTTTCAAAGTGCGTAATTTTTCAAAGTGCTTGGTAACAATGCAGTTATCTTTTAATGAGTCAAACAAACATAGAAAAGTTTATGTTATGTCAGACCTTGTGATAAAAATGTAACTGTTTATACGCGACAGATTCAGGGTCGTCGTTTAAACTAAATTTTCGTCCATTAACTCCACGCATTTCTAGTCGTTTGTACAATGTACCAAATCAATGGTCAGTCATTCCTAAATTGGTTTATTCATTCATTAAGATTTCATAATATAAGCACAGAGTGTATATGAATAAATTACGTAGCTCTTAATATATAATGAGAAAAAGTACGTTTAAAACACAAAGTAATAAAGAATATATGCTGGCATATTTTTGCCATCCGCATATATTTTTGTCAACATAGCATATCATGTCAAGTCAAGATAAGTATCTTGTCAACGCAGTAAGGTTAAAGCAACCCATGAAAAAAATATGGTAATGAGGTCATAATGAGGTTTGGCGTCGTGGCAGTTGCTCCGCCCTGATTGATCCTTATAAGGAAATAGAGCTCAAAATAACTATTTACCGATATTTGCAAGAATTTGTAACAAACGGCAATATTTCCATGTTTAAATAAATAATTATTAGTGATTTTCTCCTACATGGAAAAGCATGTTTTTAAAATAATTCTCTTTCTTATGTGCCGTTTGGCTGCATTCGGCTTCAGCCAAGCGCTTGCACTCGATGACACGGATGACGGAATGTTGTTTACATCTAAAAACGTGGCGACATCAGCTGAGATATGCAGTGGATTTAAATGCAATAACCAGACATTCTTTAAAGAAAATAGGGATAAGATAAGAGACAAGGCATTGTTTATCCCTATTACGAGAATATGAGGACATTATTACAGAAAATAACGGAAGACTGAGACGATCTGCACTAGCTCCCTAGATCCATCACTGCAGTGCATTCAGCCCAGGTATTGCACATGTATGTACAATGTGTAGATATGCTTTTGTTAACATCGAATAAAAAAACGATCGCGAGTGTGTACGTGTTTATTTAGATGCATTATCACAGTCATTGAAAAACTAATGCAGTGCAGTGTGTGTCGCCCCCCCCCCCCTTTCCCAACAGCCCACATAAATTTGATCCCTTTTTTAACTAGAAATTTAAAAATGTAATTATACTAAATATAGAGTCGATTAGCTTATTTTCTTTGAGACAGCATGTGTAAAAAGGGGGTTCAGCAGTAATACAAACTTAAACTAAATTAAATTTGAAATTTCATTGTTGCAGTCAATTAGTTGACAATGATTTACTGAACATGTAATGTTGTCTTTTTGGCATACAAACATGCTACATAATGTAAAAAATATTATCTGTATCATATGTTGAAAACAAAGAACCTCCACTTTAGATCTATGGTTTTAAATTTATAGAATTTCTAAATTAATGGGGAATAAAATATTTATTTTTTTTAGTTTGATTTCATGTCAAGTCAATTAATTTCTGTAATTTATACATAATTATTTTTTTACTTATATATACTGTAAAACGAGAATATTTGGCGCACTACTAATTTTAGCGCCTTTGGCGCAAGAGCCCCTGAGCGCTAAAATTTATTGTGCGCTAAAGGATTTCTAAATATCATTTTTTGTGTGTGTTCAAAGCTTTTACATAAGTACATGTAAACCGGAACGCGCGATTACGTAATGTCGAAGGGTCATTGGATTTTATATACACACTAGTACTGCACATGCTCGGAAGACATAAGGTTCTGCCAAATTATAATTTAATTAAACTATTGTACCCCAGTAGTTGTTACACGATTATTATCATTAGCACCTTCAAAGTTTGGCTTCTCGGCGTGTCAATCATCTATCGCCTCGAGGTAAACAATGCAATCAAGCATGGCGATTGAGCTTGCACACAATACCTGATTAGGATTACCGTCTTATCGAAATAAATTTCTGTCGATGCATGCATTGTTTTAATATGATTTTAAATGAGTAAATACTCCATTTCTTTTCATAGAAAATAGAAATAAAATTAATATTTAACATTGTGCCACGTCAATGTGATAGCAGCAGGTACCGCGGTAGGTTATACGGGAGTACTAATGTGTTTCCGTGCTTGACTAACCAAAAGGTCAAATACAGGTGTGGATAAAAAAAAATATCAAATTAAAATTTTATATATTTTACTGACAAGTGCAAGCGCTAAAATTTATTTGCGCTAATGCATTCCCACTTCCGTTTGCGCTAAAATATGTATGCGCCAAATTTTCTCGTTTTACAGTAATACTTTTATTATTGTAGCAGTCAAGAGTTCCAGGCTTGAAGAATAAATAAATACAAATGCACCCATTTCTCCACAGGGTATGTACACTTATAAAGCATTTCACATTTTTTAAAACCATGCATGTGTGCATGGTTATATTTATTTTTCATTTTGTAAAGATGAAAGAATGTTTTTTTCATATTCTAATTATTTGCTCTTGTAAATGTAAGAGGTTTTAATTTCCCAGAAAAGTTTTGTAATACTGAGTACAACTTTGTTTCCATTTATCTTTTAATATGAATTTCATAAATTCACTATGTACAGCATACAGTATATCATGAGTTGTTTTGTCAAATGTAATGTGATTTTATTATACAATGTATTTTATTTAGTAATCTCATAGCAATAGCATATACTGTACATGTATAATGTGTTGCAGCTATTCCTAAGGAATTGGACCAATGGATTCATTCAGGCAGCAAGTTAATCCATCATGTAAGGAAAATAGTATGTTCCATATTAGCTATAAACCAAATTACCATGCAATATTCCTGGCAAACAGTAAAATATAACAGTAGAATTGCAAATATTTAATTATGCATCCAATGTTTGTGCATGTTTCCATGCATTGTTCTGAATTTAATTCAATTTTAAACACCAATTTACTCTCAATAATTGTATGTTACTACAAGTATGTCCTGATTTTCTCATACATGTATTTTCAGAATTGATTTCGTCCACAAGAACATGAAGTGATGGAAATGATTTGCAGCTGCTCAGTATTCCTTGTAGAGTCTACCATGATTTGAAAAGCTGTTTATAAAATAGAATTTCTTCATAAAAAATGATTTGACTTTTTCATATACATGTACTTACTGTACAGGTGTTGAAATGGCTATTAAGATTTGATAATCTTGACTTGCATATATTTGTGTGGTGGGTGTCAATGTCCATCAAGTTTTTATTTCCAGCATGTACATTGTGTTAATTTGTTTTTCTTAATAATAGTAACTGAAAAGGAGATTAAAGGCTCCCCTAATTGATTCAAAACAGGAAAGGGGATCACCATTTTATTCAGAAGGGAGGGGGGTTGGGGTTGGGGGGTTGGCAAGTTTTCCCAGGTCATTATTTTTTTATTTCTTTTCATGTCAATGAAGGACAGGTCTACTAATATTTATTTCCAATAAGATGAAGGACAGATTATTTATTTTTCTCTTCACTGAAAAATGTCTGACAAGCTAAAAAAAATAATTTAGGCTATAGGAGGGGGGACACTGGAGCAGATTATTTATTTTTTATCCAGTGTGGGACATATTTATTTTCAATTTTTTAGATCTAACCCCCCCCCCTCATCTATTGGAAACAAAATGGTAGTCCCTTTAACAAATACAGGAATATTTATGATTTCCACTAAGTCTTTCTTCTTAAAACGTACAACTTAAATCCCATAGGAGTTGAAGGTTTGAAAGAAAGCCATGATAGAATCTTGTATGCGAAAAAAAATATTTGTACATAAGTGTACATGTATGTACAGCAGTGACAGAAAGGTATAAATTTATCGAATCAATTATTGATGGAGGCTTTCAATTGACTATTTTAATTGAATATTCCCAATTTTATTAACAATCGGCGTTGTAAATTACATGCTGCGGCAAACATTACACGTAGCTGCATGTGTGTTTACACATATTCAAGGAAATGCGGAAGGACTGAAAGACGTCTTATAACATACATAATTCATACATTGTATAGAGAACGAAGTCACAAAATAGAAAGTAATATCCAGTGCATACTGTTCGATTTAGTCAAAAGATCCCAGCACAGTCTGCAAGTATAGGCCTATAGTTAAAATCTACGAGGTAAACAAACTTTATCAAGTACTAAAGAGTTATCTCCCATGCTGGGTCAACGATGCGTTTGAAAACTATCTTTAGACTGACTGTTCCAAGATCTCAATTTTTAATCAAAAAGTTCAAGGGCAAGGCGACAATTTAATAAGTAGGTTTTTATTTTAAATTATTCATTTTACTGTATAGTTTTCAAAAAGTGATGCTCATTTCTTTGTAATCCTTAAGGTACGCAGCATTGTTAAGGCTTGAATAAGGGGGCGGGGCCTAATTTGTACGGGAAAAGTTTACTGTGATGTCACACAAAAATATGACTTTTATGTTTTTCTCATTATACCTGAAAATGAAATAGTTTGCAATTTTTAACTGTATTAGTATAATAAATTACAATAAAACGTATCAATGCATTTAAAAAACTTGCTAGTTAAATCCCATGTAGCTAGTTATAGACAAATCACTGACAGCGATGAACTTGTAAACATGACGTCATTTTGGTAATCATGACGTATTTCATGTGCTATTAGAGGCAGATTGAGGAATTTTTTTTAACAATGAAAAATGCGTTTTATTATTAAACGGGATATTATTTACAGGTTTTAAATAATCGATTAATACCAATGCATATCCTTTGTTTAGTGCGATTATTAATTAACTATCAAGAGAATGTATTTATTAACTATGTCGTGATATGTTGTACAGGCTACGTATATTTTACATCGAAAAGCCTCATAAAATCGTGCTTTCGCAAGGGCATACACTTAATAGATCTTAACCATTTTTTGAATATAGATAAAGGATATTTTTCTTAACTTGAAAAGTGCTGCTGCTTTCTTTAAATCGAGGGCGTGATTTAATAAGTACACAAAATATTTTGTAAAAGTCAAACATATTTCGACATTGGCTTATTTACCTGAAAATTTAAATATCAAAACGCGAATTCTATTCAAAGCAGCAGCACTTTTCAGAAACTATGAAGTATGCAGAAACAATAAATAGCGTGAATTTTTATTTTCAACTAGGGTATGCCCTTGCGATTTTGAAATTTGTTCATGACCTACATTCAATACACGAACTTTGCATTCAACACGTGACTGGCCATCGATGGGACCAAACTTCATACAGTACAGAGTGGGTTATACTATGCTATTTCCATAAGTATTTGTGTTCTGTGATAATAAAACAGCTCAAATAAAATAAATTCAGTTTTAAAAAGGTACCCCTTTTTTGCACGTCTATTTTCCGTTGAATTCTCATAGTAGGCCTTAACAGTGCTGCGTAATTTATAATTTCCGATGACATTAGGAAAATACACTATTTTTCATATACTACTGACTGTTTTAGGTGAATAACTTAAATGTATCGGAAAACCAACTGAATGAGCATCACTTTTGTGAAAGTATAGATACCTAGGGACAATTTAAAACATTGTGCAGTTATTTGTTTGTTTGCCTTGCCCTTGAACTTTTTGGTTAAATTTAGCATTTCATTTGTTGACCTAAAATCGGAGCCCACGTGACTTTAGAGGGTCACATGATCAAAAAAATTCCGAGGTGAATAGCAATGGATATACTCTTCAGGATAACATAAAGCTATTTTAACTAGAGTGTCTTTCTGAAAAATAAAATAGTTAAACATTAATTGTATCGTTTTCGGTGACTTTTTATAGAAAATGTTGCCTTAACTGTACTGCTAAGTCATGATAACTTTCAGGATTGTCGTCAAACACCGACTTTTATCTTGTACAGTCATTATAAGCTATCGCATTTTTGTGATAGCTTTCTCGAGATAATTTATCTTGAATTCCAACAAAAAATTATCTCGTCATGTCAAAATAGCCATTACAACAAAATGTGATAGCTTATCTTGACTGGAAAAGATAAAAAGTCGGTGTTTGTCGACAAACCACAAAGCTATCATGACTTGACGAAATAATTATCTTGAATTTACATGATACCGGGTATACTATATTGACAAAAATATGACTTTGTGATTGGCGAAAATATGCCACCAGAAGAACTAAAAATTTAAAAAAAGTCTTTTCAAGTGTGACTGGTATTTACTCACCGGACAAGAATATTCTGTAAGGCACTTTGTCATCACAGTCTGGTTCCGTTGAGAATTTACTGTTTTCCATGCAGAATGTACAGTTGCTAACTTGACTCACTGGTTTCTTGGGAGGCTTTTTCAGACAGATGCATGATTTTTTCTAACAATATATATATGATATTCAAATTATGTTGCCGGCAAATAAATGGACAGGAGGTTCTTTCCCTTTAAAATAGAACACTTAAACATTTCTTTTAAAACATTTACGTTTGCCTATATCTACTCGATCTCCAGATAGTTATTATACGGTTCTAATTTCCATATTTAGGTTAAGTCTATCGTTGCAAAATAACAGCGGTGTTAAAATACATATGACATTTCAATACTCCATTTTAGTGCATCAAAAAAAATCTTACAATTATCCAACACGCGTTTTACTTTGTTTCTGTATTATTAATATCTTCACTCGCACTTTTTATGCTAGCATATCAAAAAATCTTTTATTATCTATTTTTTTTTTTATAAAAAATAAACTCAAATTAAGGTCGTTAAGAGATGAACAACCTAATATGGTAGATAGTATTTATAAATGAAGTTAATTCAGTAAGGGAAAATAAACGTCATATAGATTATCGGTACTGTTGTCGCAGAATTATCCGTAATGTTACTGTATACATCAATAAATTTCATTTTTTTTTCTTTTTCATTTAAAAAATTTGAATTTTATGAGCAGCAGTCATAATCGATAGTAGTATTTGTGTTCAAAAAATTGTTTATAATATCCTGCATTTCAAAATTTAATAGAACTTGTAAAATGATTTTTGTTCTATATTGCCGACATCTTTTAGCTGTTAACACATGTACACTAACCTGAATTGCAAACAAAAACGTGCTCGGCGTTCTTTTAGTACATCTTCCTTGACATAATCCAGCTGATGGAACAATCATGGAAAAATTTTTCATTCCTTTTAAACAGAGATCTTGATCTGAGTAACATCCTGCAAAAATTAGATTCACAGTTAACAGTAACTGATGTTTGTTTTTTGTTAAATTTATTCTGACATAATAAAACATATGGAAATAACAAACAGTACGCAAGATCAAAAGTCCAATAAACAATATAATGGTGGCATATTTATGCCATCCAGATAAATTTTTGTTAACATAGCATACCATGTCGATACATGATAAGTATCTCGTCCAGTCATGATAACTTTCTGGTTTGTTGACAAACATCGACTTTATATCTTGTCCATTCAAGATAAGATATCACATTTGTTGAGATAGATATCTTGACATGACGAAATATCTTATCTTGCATCATGATTAAAATAGCTTTCGCTAAAATACGATTGTTTATCTTGACTGGACAAGATATAAAGTCGGCGTTTGTCGACAAACAAGAAAGTTATCATGTCTTGACGAGATAGCTTTCTTAACATGGTATGATATGCTATGTTAACAAAAATTATGTGGATGGCATAAGTATGCCACAATACAAAACATTACGGAGAAGATCAGACACAGACCTCCAAACATCATGGGTGGGATCAGTTGCCATGGGGGAGTAAGCATCCCCTGCCGACCGGTCACACCTGCTAGTGCTCATTGTCATGTTTGGGAATTAATAGGAAAATCAGTCGTCAATTCTGTGTATAAATAATAGACTAACAATATAGTTTGATAGATGTCAGTCATCATTTGACAAAATGATAAATTCTATTTGTTGACAAGGTCATTGTATCGACAATAGAACTTACGAAATGATGACTTAAACGAGATTGCTTATATTCTTGTTTTCATAAACTCGTTTATCAATAATTTACCTCGTTTTAGAAATCGTTCATACGCAGAGCATGCTCTTGCGCATCGAATCAACTGAGATACATAAACTCTGTATGCAAGTGATGAAGGTACATTGCTGCATAAGTAAAGGAAGTTGACGATAGAAAAGTAAAAGTCATCACGCTATCATAGAGTTTGGTTTTTAGATTACCATTAACATCATTTTCAAGGTAAGTATGCAAATGTGAAACAGATATGTTTTTTTTTCACGCACAAGGTTTTGCAAAATTCTGCTTCATAGGATTGCAAAAATAGGTCTGCTAGTAAAAGGGCGTAATAAGAACCCATGGGAATTCCAATAGATTGTCGGAACACCTGTTCGCCAAAAAAACAACATAGATATAATGAATCAGAAACTCAAGCTCCTAATTAAAGGTTTGGGATTGAAAGGAAATAGTTTTGAGTAGAATAATTGAACTCTTTTATTTTGAATTATATACAATGCTACATGCACTGTACAATTATACTTGAATAAAATCCTTTGTAAAATTAAGATACGAAATTAATCTAATCGTTCATGTACAAATAATATATTGTATATATGGTATGTAGTAAGCCTTATTACATAAATAAAAGAAAACAATGTATCTTGTCGATCATATTTCATATTACAAAATAATAAATATTATAATATACTCAGTGGCATTCATACATGTAAAATAAAATGCACAATTATAACATAGGCACATGCCTATAGGGTGAGGGTATCCATGAAATATATTTGCATTTTAATATTATTGAAGTAAAATAAAAAGTACATATTTTTTTAAAAATAAGAAGTGATTGTTGAATGACAAAATATTTAACAAATCATAAAAAAAGAAATTTTTGATGAAGAATTGAAGTTTTGAGAATTCATGAGATACATATCACTAGTCCTGTACATGGTATTTAGAAAATATAACGATGGATGCTTATTTATTGATTTATAATACAAGTCAAATACTTAAGTAAAATTAAATACTAGAAAATACATGCTTCCTTCAAGTACATTACTTGTATAAAATTTATCAATATTGTTTTGAAAGTACGGCCAATGATATTCGATATTTATTAATACTGAGCTTACCTAAATTACTCATCCAGTTGGAGGTGCGTTTAAGGTATGGAGTCCAATAAGATGTGTTTGGCATAGAGTCAGAACTATACGCCATTTCTTCTCCATTTCTATGACATTTATCTTTGGCTTCGAACCACGTAAAACCAAACACACCGAGAAAATTAGCTAGATAAGTTGAATAATAAGAAAAATATCACAAATGCATACTTTTTCTAACTGTCCGGAACAAGAATTTTCGGTTTATTTTACCGTGGCAATTAACCTTCAGAAGAATCATCCTTAATACATGTGCAATCCATGACAACTCACTTAAGGCAAGTCATTCCGTTTTATAGATAGCTCTTGTTCATTTTGAAACCATTTTTAAATTGAGTTTGATTTGTTTAGGCATTGTTTCTATCTCAAAATAATTTCCGTATAAATCATATAAATTTCGTGAAGGGATTCCAGCTAAAATTGCCGCTGTTCATGTGACATTCATATTTCTTTTCACCACCTTTCTGTTAATGCTCCGTTACTTTTTTTTACATCATCTCCAAAACAATGTCTAGATTTAATATTCTATTAATGAAAGTTTAGTACTTCTTTGTGCAATCTTTTTCATTTAATATTAAAAAATTATTTTTTCGTATAAAATATACGAAGAAAGATCTAGAAATAACTCACTGATATTCATTCATATAATTTCATTGACACTGATGCCAACGAACCGTCAAGTATGTTATGACTAAAAAAGAATTCCCTGAAATGATTTAATTACTTTATAACTTATCCTCTATAATCTTAAAGACTTGCTTGTTCATAAATGTAAGCACAAATTTGGAGTTTGGATTGGCTAATCAATCCTTGAAATATCAAAATAATGATTTTCTACATTTTCGAATATTCGTTCGTTATTTTTCGTGTTTTTGAGATGATTTTAATGCCAATTATTCTAATTGTAATAACACTGCAAGTTATACTTGTCTTTTAAAATTCCATTTCTTTTCTAAATATAGTGGAAATGCATTGGTATCATGAAAAGACCCTCGTTTGACCCTATTGTCCGAAAATCAATTTTCAGCTGTTCACTGCGCACCATTTTTGCACAGATCTATGAAATTCTTGATCACTAAAGGTGGTTTGTGAGGTTGCCACAGGGGTATTCTCCCACTTATGAATCAAATAACAAATTGTCATTGACTCTTATATAGCCTACTTAATCATCTGGTGCCTTAATGTCCATACAAATCCTCTAAACTTCCGGTTGTCTAGTTTCGTAGAAAAAAAATCAACTTATTGTATGCTGCTAAGTTAAACCCTTTGCTATATGTAGCAAACATTTTAATGTTTGATAATCAATTGACAAATTTCACGAGTGAAATCCATAAGCATTAATTTTATTTTATTTTTCAATTCTTACAGATTTCGCTAAGGGAACCCCTGCAGACACCATACTGTCTGCTTCAGCACGCTCTTCTTGCGCCAAACGCCGCATACGGTGTATTTTTTTTCGTTTTCTTTTCTTTTAACGTTTTACATCAGAACAAATGTGAGGAACACAAATACAAAGAAAAATTCGATTTTTTTTTTTTTTGAAAAAAATGGAATAGACACAATTTTATTTTTTTTTATGAATTGGTCAAACATCAGTAAACATTGTAGATATTTATATGGTTGGGCATTAATATGCTATATATTTTGTTAAAGTAAAATATTTATATATCGAGTACATCATAAACAAGTTTTTGAAAGTAAAATATTGATTTTCTTGGGTGGTGCATTAGCAATTTTGTCTAGTGTATATAAGACATTTTAGCATTTAAAAAATGTTAAAGAAAAAAATCATGATTATGGTCATAATACAAATGAAATAAAAAAAAATAAACTGCCTTGAAGACAAGGGAGCTTAATTAGTTGTTTAAACATTTTAAAGGTACAAGCAATTTGTTTAAAATTTGTTTCGAGAGAGAGAGAGAGATTGTTTTAAATTTGTATGAGAGAGAGAGAGAAAGAGAGAGAGAGAGAGAGAGAGACGAACCTGTAAAAATTAACACATTCGTTGTTTGATATTTCCATAAGTGTTGAAACATGTTTACATGATAAATGGAACCTTGAGTAGTCCAGATCCTCTAATGGAAGAGTCCTGTAATTGATTAAAAAAACTGTCCAAAAAGCTTAAAAGTACTCTACTCCATTTGAACCACTAAAATGCAATAAATTAGATAGGGTTATTTAACGAATGACTCTAATTCTTGGCCAAACTGTTCACTATTTCGTTGATTGGGTCCGTTTACGCTTTATAATCTACAAAACCTAGAAAAATATTTTCTCTAATCTTTAAGGATATCCGATCCTTAGCCAGGAGGAATAACTCCAAAAATTAATATTTAATACAAAATGCATCAAAAAGAAGCTTGAAAATGATATTTTTTCATGCAACAATTTTCATTTTATTAATCTTTATAAGATTCGAGGTTTTTGGAGGTCTTAGAAAAGGTCTCATAAAAAATGACATTTGTACCCTATAAAAGGGGAAAAAATGAAATATAGTGTAAGAGAAATAATATGTTCTTCAATCAAGCCTTAGATATCAATGTTTATTACCATGATATAAAATGAGAAGTGATTTCTGGTGTCTTGCAATGATAGCAAAAGCCTTTCACAATAGGGGTTATTAAAAAGTTCGTGGACTAGCGTCATAAAATTAAAACCGCTTAGGGCACATCAATGAATTTTAAAATATCTAGTTAGCATCATCTTTTCTATCTAAAGAATAAACCATCAATAAAAAAATTATTTTTTAATAAATTAGTAATGTTTTTGTAAGCAATGGAATGTCCAAGCGGCGCAACCTAAACACGACGTTTTTGCGACCTACGTGTAACTGAGAAAAACTCTTTTGATATGAACATTTGACATCCAAAAATCCCGTTAATTCATGTATGTGTCAGGACACAATTGTTCTATAAAATATGAAATTTTACTTCATTCCAGAAGTTCTATGAAATTGTATCGTAAATTTTCACGGAATGTCCAAACAAATGAGGCCTTGAAAATGACGTCAAAGGGGGAGAGGGGTTTCCGTTTCTAACATTCTATAAAGTTTTGTCCCTAAAGAAAACTGGTATAGACCTAAAATATGTTGAAACTGGGTACAGAAAAATAATATGCATCCAGGGTACTTGTCTTTTAATGTCAAAATAGATTCAGAGAGAAAAGGCATACACAGATAATGTCGATTTGCAGTCAAGGTGTGAAAAATCAATCACGTCAAAAAATGACGTTGATCATGTGTTGTGGATAATGAACTCCAAAAAGCAAAATATGCAGGCACAATAAAGTGCGGATCTCTCCCAGTGAATCAATCCATTTGGAATATTATTTTCATTGAAGGCCACTGTTCATGACATTGTAAAGTCATATAAACAAGGTTGGTTTAAGTCCTTACTCAGCTCCAGGGAATCTCATCAAAAAATTGTATGAGGTATAAGAAGCGGACATTAAAAAAACAATGACGTTATCGGACGTCATGAAAATAAACGACAACAGCGCCGGGTGATCATATAATGTCGCATTCAAATTACAATGAATTAGTAAATAATGAAAGTATCAGGCAAAAATTTTCAGCATTTCTTTATTTTTTGTTGTTTTATGTTCCATTTAAATATTGAAAGCACAGACTACATAGTACTAATTTTATAGCCTCAGTCCTCGAACGTTTTGATAACCCCTCGTATTATAGAATACATGACTTAAATATCAGAAAAAATACCAAATAAGTAGAAAAATCATGACAATTTCTCTGAATGCCTGTATACCTAATATCGTTTTTAACCTAAAATATATTTGCTGATCAATTTGCAATTAGAAAATGTCTTGCTGATATTCCAGTCCGCTTTTTGTGCAAAATAAGCGAAGATTTGATAATTTTCCCTATATAATATGATTAATGCTAATCTTTAAATATTGTGGATATTTTTACATAATCTCATGGAAGCAGAGATACTTTTAGGACTATTTTTAATTACGTAACTGCTAATTTCATAAATCTGATGATTGGACTAGGGCTACCTTTATTACGGAATATATAAACTGGGATGAATTAAAACGATACGGAACCTATTGTATTTTGCAACGTGTGCTCTTCCCCAGGTCACTTTTAACAGTGGAAAAGACCTGTTTTGTTCTTCGTTTTTTAAGGGAGGAGAGACTATTCCATTTTAACCTTACAATTCGGTCTACTTTATATTTTTACTAATTATTACAGTACCATAAATTTATTACCTTGACGTAATGATAACTTTACAAAATAGAGTAACGGTCTGTCATTCACATGAAATCTAGGGGTGAAACGATACGCCTCCTTCACGGTTCGATACATATCGAAAAATTTGGTCTCGGTTCGGTTATTTTCGATACGATGCATTTTTATAGAAGAAAACAGATTCAGTGTTGTTTTATGCTACCTTTTACTTAATCTAGTAAAATGATTTATGTGCAAAATAGATAGAATATATCAATTTAATTGATTTGACTGTTAAAAAATTATTTTACAAACTAAAAGTCCACACAAACTTACGTTTCTGAACTAATTATACAGAAAAGCATGTTTATACCTTATGCCAAACCCGACTGAATGACGATCCCGACCGAAAAAAGAACCGAACCGAAAGTAGAGATTTTGTACCGTGTATCGAACCGAGAAAAAACACCGCGGTGAACCGATACCGCGGTGAACCGTTTCACTCCTAAATTGAAATCCAACCCCTAAGAGCCAATTTTCCTTATCGCCATATGCATTTGTCCCCATCTAAAGCAATAAAGAATTTTTATCGATGATATTTTTTATAGATATTTATGCTATTTGCTGTTTTATCTCTTTTGTATACATGTGATTTTAAAAAATTACCTAATCAAGATGTTTATAAATTTTAATCAACCTAAAAATTATACAAGATCAACTAATTTTTTAGTGGTTTTGGAATGGATTGATAGATAAATCCAAGCGTTTGTTTTTCATTTATTCTGTTCAATTTACAGTATAAAAATCTTTGGGTCTTTTTTGGGAGGAGTTGTAATATGAGTTACCCTTCACGCAGTTTGAAGATCATCATTACATGTTTATAGAGATGTTTCTGAAAATGAAACGAATCCGAATCTGAATATGAATCTGAAAGGAATATGAATCGGAGGGATCTCGATCCCGATTTGAAAATTTATATATGTTTGTACATGATATTGCAATTGAAAATAAGAACATGATTACTGATCTATTTTTTTAAGTACATCAATCTATAACCCGTATAAAAAGTTTATAATGTGTTTGACATATCTTTGAGTAAATAAGTCCACGATTTAAATCGTCTATAGATGTTATCTTTACATATATTACTTGTAACAATGTGAAAAAATGAGAATTTTTTAACTACTAGTAAGCTAGATTTATTCTTTTCTTGAGCTAGGAAGTGTGTATGAAAAGAGTTAACCAGGAATTTTGAAAAAGAATGGAGGGGGCATATAAATAAAAAATCACCCTTTTCCTCCGACTCAGACTCGGATATGTTTTGACCCCCCCCCCCCAAAAAAAAAATCCCAACTCTCTCCGTAAAAATACCTAACTGTGTATATGGACTTCTCAAAGTAATTCTCTTTGGCATCTTACAAGGGGCCCTTCTTTCCCAAGGGAGGATGGGGGCTGTCAAGTTCATCTTTGCTCTCTATACATTACATACAATTTTTAAATAACTCTAAAAAAACCTTGGGATAATACTAAAATAATAGTGTGATAGCAGACCCGTAAGAAAGAGGGAGAAATGAAGGTCACCCCCCTTCTACCAATTGCCAATAATATACTACACAATATAATCAAACCGAAATTATCAAACTGTGAACACGGTTGTGTCCCCAGAAATAAAGTTTGCAGACATTTGGTTAAAAAAATATTGTTCAATTGCATCTCGTTCCCATACTGCAATTGGATCCACAGATCATCCATGTTATACACTACATGTATACATGTATATATTAGTGGTTTAGATCTACAAGTTTTATAATATTGCATTTTTCAACTCACAAGATGTTCATTCCTAGTTGAGGGAATATTTTTCAATTGTCAGAAAATGTCGACAGACGGAGGCAGGAAAAAAAATCTTAGTGATGTAGGTGACAAATTAAACGTTTTACTTCTGACTTTGATATGCTGCATCCTATGCCAATTTAGGAAATTTTCTGAGATATGAAAGAAAACCTTAAAACTAGAAGTCAATCGCTGAAAATTTTGCCTGCGAAAATTGGCAGAGAGGTAGCTAAAAACATCCCTGTGGCAACGCACTTTGAAAAAATTACGCACTTTGAAAAAAAAATTTTAAAGTGCGTTAAAATAGGAACAAAATCAACGCACTTTGAAAAAAATTTTCAAAGTTCCTAAAAATTTTGGGACCCACTCACCGCGCTTTGAAAAAATCTTTAAAAGTGCGTTTAGAGTGTACATAAACATTATTTACCATGGGAAATATAACGCACTTTGAAAAATTGAGAGAATCAACTTTTATTAATTATATCTTTCGAAAAACATTTTAATTTACATGTATTCATTTAACCTCAAAGGGAACAAGGAGAAGGCGAATAGAAGGTCTCTCAGCCCAACTCTTTTTTTTATAAACAGTGTACATAGTCGTTGGTAGCAAATTGAAAGTGGAAACGCCCCTGAAAGGCAAGCTCCGGTTTTCAATCCCTATACATGTATACCTTTGCAAAACATTTGAGTTCCTAAGAACCCCCCTCCCGATACCGATGTAAATGCTACACCTATATTTATGTATTTGCATAACTGGTGTGGCATTGAAAACTTTCAATAACTTTTAGTTTACATATAAAATGCATGCAAACTGCAAAACTTAAGTAAAACATTCAAAGGAGATAGAATTTAGAATTCTCACTCTCTCATCCTGACCTCATCACAAAAGAGTTATCAAACAGGTTCAGTTATTTATCATACCCAAGATTTGCAAAAATATTGACCAAGCCACGCATATTTCTTTCGTTAGTGTGTTAAAATAGTCGATATTAACCGCAATTTGAAAATAAATTTTATTTTTTCAAAGTGCGTTGATTTGGTCCTAAATTTAAGGCACTCTAATTTTTTTTTTCAAAGTGCGTTGATTTGGTCCCAAATTTAAGGCACTTTAATTTTTTTTTTTCAAAGTGCGTAATTTTCAAATGCGTTGTAACTACCCCCCCCCCAAAAAAAAAAATTCTCCAACATGAATTTCAATTACATATTAATATATATATTAAAAAAAAAAAGACTTTCATGTATGCATTTGCGCAGATCTGAATATTTAAAAAAGGGTCCAGAACACGATTCTTGCGAGGAACAAATAAGGTAAAAATGTGAATAATACAACATTAAAACATCACACGGAGCAGGTTTTCCAGTGAATTGAAAAGGTACTTGTTCTGTTATTCAGCCTATAAAATTTCCTTTTATATCACATCCTTTTATAGTGGGTATAACATTTGTACAAAAGATTTTTTTTAATTTTGTCATATATTTTAATTTATTCTATGTTTTACCCTTTATCCCGTTGATACAGCTCATGTGATATCGTTTTCATATTACACAGTTGTGACGTCACAATGGACTTTGCGTTAGAGTGATGAAGTAAAATGATATGGAGTCCTTTATAAAAACAGTGTCAAACATTGTTCGTTGTGTAAATATACATGGGATAAAAAGAATCTCACATGATTTGTTGTTGAATATGATTTTTATCCAACTCGTTGTGTGTTTTTATCTCCTCGCCAAGGCTCGGGGATAAAATCCACACAACTCGTTGGATAAAAATCATATCCAACTACAAATCATGTGAGATCCTATATTTAACACATTGACTTTCAATATATGGAAGTTGACGTCAATCCTCAGAGAACTCTATCTCACCTTATATCGTTGTGTGTTTTTACCTCCTCGCCAAGGATCGGGGATAAAATCCACACAACTCGTTGAATAAAAATCATATCCAACTACAAATCATGTGAGAACCTATATTTATCATAGACGAATGATACATCATGCTCTTTGCATGAGATATTACAGGGTTTTAAAGTTTCAGAAAAATAAAACACGCTCCGCGTTGGAAAATATTTTAAATCTCTTAGAGGCTGAGATAGACAATATTCACCTTAAATCCAGTCAGTTAATTTTCCCTGCTGGAATAATAATGTGATCAAATATCGCTATTAATGTCCATAGCTGACTCGAACTTATTTTATTGAGATGGAAGTGTTCTAGTTTCCAAGAACAGGAAATCTTTTTAAGCAACATGCAGGATAACATCTTTAAGATACAAGATTAACCGATGAAATCTTATCAAGTATGTATGAAATTCTAAAAGGAAGGCTAAGTTTAAAATATATCTATAAATTTCTACTTAAAAATGATACATGTAATTTATATTGATAGAGAAATAACTGTGAACATTTGACGTGATTTTATGTTTTTTAAATTAATTAACATCATTAAATACATATAAAAATTAATTAAACTAAATATTTTGTTCTCTACCGGTTTTTTTAACGGAAAATATTTGAGGAAACTGATTTTAAAACGAGGAAATTAAATTAATATTGTACTACATGCATGAATGCAAGATATTTTTTTTTTGTCTAGAAGGAAAAATGTCAATATCCTTGAAATTCATGAAGTTCAGCAAACAAACTGAGTCAGAGGTATGGCTTAATGTTTGTTTAGAATTATAGGTATTAACAAAAATAAGCAAAATTTGTAAAGTTTGTATGGTCACATGGGCAAATCCCATGTTTGAATTTAAGTTTTCAATGTATAGTAAACGTCACGTAATGGTAAATGCAAGATAAAATGATACATGTATCATTTTTAAGTTCTTTATCTAAAATTGGTCGTGGGGGTTAATGGTAAAATTATTTTGATAAAAAACTATTTAAAAATTCTATTATATCAGCGAAAGAAAATAGAAGTCACTTTTGAAGACATTGATTTAAAGTGTTCGCAAATGGATTTGGTGGCTATGTTTGGATAATACGATGGATAAAACTAATTAAAACTGATGATTAAATGTAAATAATTATTAATTATTGCATAATGAAAAAAAGTGTACGAGTCAGAGAAATGAACATTTTCGGAATCTCAGACACCTGACATCGTACTACGGACAGCGGAGTGCAAACAATAGACGTTTTTCGGGGAGCGTATAGAAATACGTTTTAAAGCATGTTTATCGTATAGATAATTTATTCTCGCTATACGATTTTACACTACTAGACTTGTCTTCAAGGAAAGAGGCAACACATTCCATGCAATGTATTTGTTGTTATAACTCGTGCAAATGAAAACAAAATTTTATTATCGAGTTCAATGAAATATTTACGTAACATTCTTATTACTTTTTCGACATGCTCGTTAAATGAAAAGTCCGCAGTCCGCTGTAAGTTGTCAGGTGTCCGAGATTCCGAATATGTTCAGTACACCACTACCTAGTCAACACGTGTATGCTATAAATAGTCCCCGTGAAGAAAATAATTTTCTAATAATTCATTATTTCAGAAATTAGAGAACGAGCTCCGTGATCGTAAGGACGTTTGTTCGAATAACGGTAATGTCTGAGCAAAGTTGGTTAAAAGAGGTTAAATCTATTCCTTCGTCCTCAAAGTGGTCGGTTCTTTGAAGTAAAAGTGGTTGGTCCTTAAGCTTGTATGAGACCTTTTAATTGACCAGGCCCCGTGCCCACGTACATGGCACTATAAAGACCTCATTGCTCAATGATCGACAGTGCCAAGTAAAGATCCAAATCTGAAGCCCTGAATTTTATATATATACAGTGCCTTATAATATGAGTAAAAAAAATTCCAAAGTGGGTTAAAATTGGCACAAAATCAAAGCAATTTGAAAAATTTTCAAAATGAGTTATATTTGGAACACACTCAACGCACTTTGATTTTTTTCAAAGTGCGTTAAGAGTGTACATAAACATTTTTTTTTTACTCCGGGGACATTTAACGTATTTTGAAAAAAATATGTATAAAACAAAAATCCTAGATTTAGATTTTAGAAATGGAGGAAATCAATATTTAATAATTATATCTTTCGAAAAACTTTTTATGTACAATTACCAATGCCAATTTATTTTGACAAATAACTAATTTATGGAACTTCTCGTTCATTAACATTTTCATGTACTGTTGTAATTCCAACTCACATTTATTGTACTATCGCAGTATTTCAAGAACCCGCCTTCACTCTCCATTCTCATTAACAACAAGATATTTAGGTATGTTGCACTTTGCCACTTTTGTGACTTTAATTAGAGAACATACTTGTAATTAATTATGTAATGATTGATCTTGAAATCCATAAAATTATTAATAAACAACCTATTATCTGTATCAAAAATTTACAACAGAATGAAATCGAATTATGAATATGATTAATATGTTAACCGTGATTACAAAATATATGGCGTAATTGATTACATAATATATCAAACGTTCTTGTGGTCTGAAACCGCCATGTACTTGATTAAATTTATACTTTAAATTAAATTTAATTAAGTTCAGACCCCAAGAATTTACATACTCATTTAACTTCAATGAGAACAAAGAGAAGACGAGTAGAAGATTTCTCAGCTTTTATCTTATACATTGTACATAACTATCGTTAGCAAATTGAAAGTGCCCCCCCCCCGGTAAGCCCCAATTTTTAATGTCTATATTATGTACATTTTTGCAACACATTTGTGTGCCTAAGACCCCTTCTTCAGGTACCGACACCTATGCTCCACACAAATATATGTATTTGCATAACTTGCATAACGTTGGAAACTTTCATGAATTTAAGTTTAAAGTTTACATAAAATGCACGCAAACTGGAAAAAAAATAAGTATAGTACTAGTAAAACATTTAAGAGAGAAAGAATTTTCAAAACATGAAGAAATCAAAATCACTCACTCTCACATCCTGAAGTGACCTCAGTACCGGAGAGTTATCAAACAGGTTCAATTATTTATCATACCTAAGATTTGCAAGATTTTTGAACAAGTCATACACATTTTTCAAAGTGCGTTGATATGGTCGATTTTAACACACTTTGAAAAGAAATTAATCTAGGCCAAAATTTAATGCACTTTGAAAGTCTTTTTAAGTGCGTTGTTAAAATGGTTTTTGCTCTGGAATGTGAGAAAATTTTGAGGTTTTTGTTGTGATAAGCCTTGGTTGATCACATTTGATTCCTCTTTTGACAGCCAGAAATGATAAACATGCTTATGCACACTTTGTTTACAATGCACGACAGCTTCATATATTATATAAATTAAATATATCTTACGAGGAAAGGTTTTCACGGAAAAGAAGCGCAACAGTTATATAGACTGTGTAATGAAAAAAATATTTTTCTATCATTTATTTACGAAACGGAATTATTGAAGCACAGGGAAAGTATTTTCAAGTTTTTATACAGTTCTACATTTAAGACATTAATGCACGATCATTAAAAACAGGCAAATAGAATTTAAGTTAAATAATCACTTTTTAGCAAAATATTTGAGGAAACAGATTTTTCAAAGGGAAATTAATATGTTATCGTACTAGATGCATGCATGAAAAGTTATTTTAGTCAAGAGGAAAATAATGACGATTGAATATATCAACATACATGTAAAAGTCCATGATTTAAATGAATAATAAAATGCTCTCTGCATTTACTTTTGCAAATACACACTTTATCATTCATTTGCGTTCACACATATTTTGATAGATCACCGGTATTTTAACATGACAAAGATCCACACGTTCTTATTTGTCAGCATTTACACCTAATAAATTGACAAGTTATTCAAATATTTGTTGCATCTGTGTTTGAATTAAATATTTTTTGACAATTCCTTAAAATGCTTAAGCTATTTATGGTTGCATTTGCTTTTAAAGATATATGTACTGGATAGGAGAAAAATTGAGCCAGATGAATCATAGGTACATGTATTAACAAAAATGAATATAAATAGTATTTGTTACACTTGATAGCTTTCAGTGTCGATTCTCATGCTTAAAATAAAAAATAAGTCTGATGAAGTAATTTTTTTGCAGTTTTAAAACAGTCCCCTATATATACAGACATGGTAATAAAATTTACAAAAAATGTATTTGATACTTATGGTTTTCTGAATTTGGGATGATTCTTTTTTGAAAGGGGTCGCGTAAGTGGAAGTTCCTATCATAAAACTCTAAGGACTGACGACCTGTGCTAAATACCTTGTAAGCAGAATTTTTAGCGAGGATTTAATTTTGGCATTATTAGAGAGGGTGCTGGGATCACTTAAAATGAATATCGCTAAATATCAATTGCGTTTCAGTTGTTATGGCTTCTTTAGTGAGCTTTTTAATATCGATAAAGTTACATCTTCCTAAAAATTAATACCCATTTTTAAGGACAACTTGATAAATGTACCTCGTCCACTTATACTGTATATGAAATCAACAAAAAGTCATGTAAATCACTATGGCACCATTCAGCTTCGACACAACGCGTGATGGCGCGATAATGCGATAACGATTGTGCGATAGTACGATGGAGCGACAGTGAATATCGCTCTATCTTCATTGAAACATTGTCATCACACTATCGTGTCATCGCTATCGCACCATGGCGTCACTGCGCTATCGCATCATCTTACATGCATTTCATCATTTTCATCGCATTATCGTGCCATAACATCATCGTCATCATTGCCTCATCGCTTCATCTTCATCGCATTATAGCGCGTCATCGCACTACCGACACAAACTTTTATAGAGCATTGGTGCAATAGTGTACTGCATGGCCCTATCCGGATTCCATTTTAATAAAGTATAAATTTTGCTAAGATTTCTCATTGATGTAATGCTACGTTTACAAGTTAACTCACAAAAAATTGAGACAACTTACTAGGCATTTATGCAAGAAACCAGAGAATGATTTTGATCATGTTGCCTAGCATTGTAAAGTTTTAAACACAATTAGAAACCACTTTAGAAATCACAAGGTAATTATATTTTTTAATATTTTTGTATACATTACGAAAATATACAAAGTAGATATCTGAGGAACGTCTGACCTTAATTTGCGATATATGTACATCAGTCAAACATCAAAGAAGCAAAACAAATAAGTACTGTGGTTTCATCAATATTCGTTGAGCACCAGTTTTCGTGGTTATAGTTGTTGAGTAGATCCACGAATTTAAATGTTCAGTGAATTACGAAATATGACATTCATATGTATAGGCAATGCTTTTGTCCACGAAATTACGTATCCTCGAAAATGTCTGGTTTACAAAATACACGAAATTTGATGCCAACGAAAATTGATGAAACCACAGTAATGAAAAGACTTTTGAGTCATCAAGGTAGACTTACATAGCAAAAATATTCTCAAAATCTACTCTTGCTTACTAGATTAACATCAGAATTCCTTAAAAATTTAGAAAGTGAATATCTCATACAAAATAGAATCACAGCAAAATTATACCTTGGTCTGTTACTCTAGATACATTGACATACCATAATCAGCAAATATTTGCAAACTTTTAAGAAAATGGTGTAGAAAAGTATTCGGACGGACTGGTAGACAGAAACACGTAGCAAGACGGAAAGAGAAACAATTAAACATATACTTACTAAATAAAATTTTGAAAGAAAAATATACCTTTAATTTGCTTACACGGACTTTTTAAAATTTTAAAAGTAAAATATACCTTTGCTTCCAAACAGTACTACATTCATGTGTTAGCAAATACTTTCCTGTGTGACAGGGAAATTTGATTGTGGGAGAATGTGTAGCTACATGTAGGTTTCCGTGAACAGGGAAATACTACTTATGAAATTCTTTGAATCATAGGCAGGAAATTTAGCAGATATAAACTAAAATTGACTGACGAACTTAGAGAGCTCTACTCGATATTCAAGGTATTTTGAGCATGGGGGATTTTTAACGTGCTTGCACTTGTTGCGATACGAGATCTTTAAGATCTTTAAGAGACCACGAGATCTACAAAAGTCTCAAAATCTGCAACATGAGACATAGGTATCAACGTAAGGACCTGTGTTAACGTCCAATCGGATACAAAACTTTTTGTAAAAAAAAAAGATAGAGAAAACGCCTTTATCACTGCGCCACGTAGTGTATTTCATAAAATATTACATGTAATTAGAATTGATACTTTCAGTATAGAGTGCAGAGGATAATAGTTTTAATAATCATAAAAATACATGTTTTAGTGAGATGAAGTTCTTAAAAAATGTTCAATTCCTTTCATTTTTTATATAAAGTAAAATGATTCACCCATATGCAGATGCGCAACTTTGCCGGTACAAGATGATGCAATGAATTCACTAAATCGATTTTTTATATTAATTTCCCGTATACCTGAACACATTCTGTTATACAAATTTAGGAATAATATGTTGAAAAATAATTGTAAATGTTTGTTTTCTATATGTTTCTCAATTGTTTGCTCTTAAATAGTCAAATTCGCATGTGTTTGGGAAGTAAATACTTTAAATATCCGATAGATTTGAAAGTGTTTATTTTATTGATTATCAGACTAATTGCGTTAATTTAAATAAACATATTAAGAAAGCGAAGGTTTTTTTTGCTATACTTTTACATTCTTTAAATACAGTTAGTTCTCAGAATTGATAAATTTAAACTTTAGTGCTACCACAAGTGGAAACATGGTAGATTATTCAATAAACGGAAAAGACAGTTGTTAAGAAATAGCAAAGATAATCTAAATATGGTTCCCAGCCTTCCAATTTAAAATCTTAAGTACAATGTAATTGAACATTACTAAAAGTCACGCAATTATAAGTGTGTATTGAAATACATGTATTACGTTTTTTGGTTTCACATTTATTTAAAAATGACCATGGTCAATAAGTTATCTAGATCGAAA